>JAXHKQ010000124.1:0-51118 GCA_038407185.1 Chalaropsis ovoidea | reverse complement strand
CCTAACCCTAACCCTAACCCTAACCCTAACCCTAACCCTAACCCTAACTTATGATATTCTAGGTAGAGGTTTTGCAAAGTTTCTCTTTTTCCCTTATTAAATAAATCTGTTAACTAGCCCCTATTTTCCTCTACGTGACATACACCCTGATATGATGTGAACAATACACCTTAATTAATTAGTATATCTCTTAGCAAAGTCAATGTTTTTGTTTTCATGTTACACGGATTTCAATTTCAGCTCTAATACATTATATTGGAAGTAAATATTTTCTACACAACTACTTCTTCTTCATCAGGATCCTCCAAGCTCGTTCGCCGTTTAGCTTCGATTGTTCGAGACACTTTGTTGCCATCCTCACTTGTAACCTCAATGTCCTCTTGCTCAGCGACTATGCTTGCTTCTTGCACTCCAAAGGGGGAAATTCCCTCAATATGAGTAGCAGATGAACCACTGCTTGTGCTTGAGAATGAGGGGCCAAACGGCCAGAGACTGCTCAGCCCCGTCTTTTGGCCTGTCCCAAATGACGTCGTTCCACCCGAGAGAGGGTGCACTGCAAGGGGCTTCAGAATCGGCATGTTGTTTCCACTGCCCACATTATCGGAAACCTCCGATGTAGACTCAACTTCGGGCATGGCGAAATCGCCAAATTCCTCGTCGTTGTCTATATCTCCCTCAGAGTCTGAGTTGCCTTCTTGCTGCTCACCACCAACAACTCCTCTCCACCAAGCACCGCGTCCGGAATGACTATTTGACCAGGCACTCCCAACACCGAATTGACCGTCGTCATTGTCGTCATCATCACTATCAAGGTCGTCATCAGGCTCAAAGGGGTTGTGAGGAGTGGCCGAGAAAGTGTCGGTGTGGTTACCTAGCGATGCGTCTTCGGAAGCGTTATTGAAAACGGAAAGACTTTCCGCGTTGTTCTTTTGATGCATCGCAAGCCGGGCCTGAAGCTGTAGACGAGCGCGAGAAGGAGGTATGTTGAGCGGTGGCGGCGGCGGTGGCGGCGGTGGGGGGATGGAGGGAGGATTCAAAGATGACCCCGTCGTATTGTTCAAGGGATCCGTATAGGCTCGGAACTGATGTTCATAGTTAGTTCGTGATTCCGTGCCTAAAAAATAAATCTGCATCTCTTCTCTTCTAGCTTTTTGGACTTACCTCGCTCTTGATATCTTCGTCATTCTCATTTTCATCATAGTCCTCTTCATCACTCGAGCTTCCAAAGCCAGACAGTAACGTCCCTGTACTGATACCAAATGAGCTAACACCACCTTCATTGCCATCGTGAGACTCCATTCCTCCATTCAAACCGGCAGAAGCAAGTGCATTAGAGCCGGTGTTGCTGAGGCCAAGGGAAGAAGGGCCAAGGCGTGACTCGCCACCATCATGACCCAAACTTGTACCACGGGCACGAATCGCATCTTCAGGGCGCACGCCACCGAGAATGGCATTGTCACGCTCTCTGGTGTCGGCGAGAGGGCCATCAACATAGTTGATCCATTCTTGACTCATGACCTTGTCCAGGACCATGTCCGATAGAATCTCGGGAGCATGACGCTCGGTGAATTTGACAACCTCCTCTGCTATCAGAGTCAGATGCCCCATGTATCCCATTCGAGTTTGACTCTTGGTCTGGGATTCGTCACTGGCCACCTGTCCCTTGATAATGGCGGCAGTGATGTCTGCGGACTCAAACAAAGAAATGGCAAGGGTGGGATTGAAGCCCCGATCCATTGGGCCGTTGAAAACCTGCTGTACAATGTCATAAACGACATTATGAAGAAAGTTGTTCCAAGGATATGAAAAGAAAAATGTCAGAATTGTTGGTACAACGTTGTACTGAACAAACTGCATCTTCAACATATCTCCAACAACAGGTGCATCAAGAGGGCGATTATTGTCGGTCGAGTTACCAACCTTGTCAGGCACTTGGGAGTCTTCAAAGACAGAAGCAGCAGACTTGTCTGTGGTGTTGTCAAACGGCAAGTCCTCGTTGATCTCAGTTGAAAAGGCGGATGAGTTTTCTGGCTCGGAAACCTGGCTGGAGTTTTTGATGTCAAGGATCGACGGGTCAGAAGTGCTGGCTTCGAGACTTTCGCGGCTAATGTCTTTGTCATCATCGGCTTGTGAGACAATTGATGGCTCCGGTACAACCTCCGAATCAACATCATCGACACGAGCTTCGCCCTCGGCCTCGGCCTTCGAACTTGGCTTATCGGAGGCACACACATCCAGGATCTGGACAGTTCCAGGGATCGATTCCATGGATTTGACATTCTGTGGTGTATCAGAAGATGACAGAAGACTTGAAGTACTAGATACAGCCACCAAGGGAGAGTCCTCGATAACAGTGTCCTTGTCCTTGTCGTACTCAGTAGCACCCGGCTGAAGAGAAATGTTCTGCATCGCGGAAACAATGTCCGCTTCTTTGGTAGCACTGGAATCATCAAGATCAAAGGTGGAATCATCCAGGGCCTTTCGAGATTCGAGAATAGAAGGCTCATCGATTTGAGAATCCCTGTTCGAGAGATCGGACGAATCGTCGATGGAAGAAGGAAGTTCACTAGTGCGGAACTCGGGATGGGTCTCACCGGTATTGTCCTTGATTTTGAGGCGTGGGGAACTCAAGGGTTCGTCCACAAAATCATCGCCATCTTTATCCATGAAAGACGTGGCAATAGGGAGAATTTCGTCTTCGGCCCGGACGAAGTCATCATTAGAGTCTTCAACCTCCTCATAATCGTCATCGGCATTGGTCACCTCCAAACGGCGACTCTCCTCGTGATGAAGTGAGCGCATTGTGAGATCGTCGCCGGCTGATAAGTCGTCGCTCATGTAATGTGGGTACAGACGGTTTT
Source organism: Chalaropsis ovoidea (assembly GCA_038407185.1). Taxonomy (NCBI): domain Eukaryota; kingdom Fungi; phylum Ascomycota; class Sordariomycetes; order Microascales; family Ceratocystidaceae; genus Chalaropsis; species Chalaropsis ovoidea. Next base: position 48,257 of record JAXHKQ010000124.1, on the reverse strand, counting down.
CGGCACGAAGGCGATTTCTCTCGAGGTCTCTCGCAGCTATCACCTCTTCAGCCCCTGGTTCATTCAGAAGGCCCATGTTGCTGCAGTGGAGGAGCTCAGCCATAAGCTCGCAAGTCTTGAAACGGTCAAACCCCAAAGGCTCGAGCTTTTTGCCAAATGTTGAGTTGACAGCCTGTTTGCGGGAAGGGGCCATCATGATGAGACTCATGAAATCGGGGACATGCTGAGAAAAAAGCCGGAGAAGCGTTCCCAGGTATATGGGGTCTCTGCTAGTTGGCGGACTACCGGGCTCTCCACCAACTTCGCGATCATAATCAGAGTTGTTCTTGCGAATAACCTCAATGATTACATCAACACCAACAGTTAAAGTATTGCCACCGCCGAGCATGTAGCCAATCAGTTGCTCAACACACTGCTTGGATACTAATTGGCGAGTCAATTCGTTGGGGCCAATACATTGCTGGTCATTTTGGGAGGCGTTGGCAGATATTGTAATAATGGCCTTGAGGAAATCGCCAGCGGCGGTTTGAACGACCCAATTACGTTCTGGTGATAGGCATGAGACCAGAGTGGGAACGATATTTTGCGAATATAACCACTGTTGGGAATACATTAATATACTGATGCCAAGTCCAGGTCAAGGAAGATTCGGGGATTGATAGGGACTTACCTCGACAACACCTTGACCGTTTTCTTTGCAATCCAGTGCGATGATTTTAAGTAGCAAGTCCATAATCATAGGACACTCGACATGGTTAAGAAGATCAGACACAGCATCAGGCAGACGCTTCAGTATGTCAATCATTTCTTCCGTCTTTTTCTCGAAAAGAACCTCATTCACCTTGGTGAAATAGCCGGCTTGTAGAGGGTCGAGAGGTGATGGTCGCTTGAGAAACTCCCAGAACTCGGTGAAAAGCTCTTGGTTTGCCATCAAGCCTCCGTGAATCGACCATGTATCCGACGCGAGGACTTCGGAAGCAACAAAAGCACGACGATTTCGCTTCTTGTCGGGATCATCATCTTTACCCAGTTGCTCGCTACTGGCAAGGGATGTAGCACGGGGTCTGGAGAAGGCGAGACTAGGTCTTTGTTCTGGGTTTTCTGAGATGGCAGTAGAGCTGATGTTGTCAAAGGGAAAATCGGGGTCGATTTCGGCTTCACATGGAGCTTCAGGCCCAGGGCCAGCTTCGGTTGACGTTGTAGAAGGATCGGCGGACTGGGTTGTCTTGGGCTCCAGACTGGGCGCCACCACGTACTTCATTAGCTTTTCAAGCACGGCATCTTGGCAAATGAACTCGATGAGTCTGGAATTGTGTTGCTTGACTTCTTCAATCAGATCTGCTTCATCGAGAAGTTCCTCCAAGGTTAATTCGGGCTTGTCGAGAATGGTTTCGATGGCGGAGACTTCAGGATATCCGTTAAATCGCCAGAACATGATGGCTCGGATGAAGCAGTCACGGCTCGAGACGGGCCTTGACTGTAGCTACTTGAGGTGTTTGGAGAGAATATCTCCCAACGGGGTGGAGATACAAGATCTGCAGACTGCAGACTTGGCTATTGGGAATATCCTATCGACAAAGGATAAAAATATGGGCGGAAGGCTGCCTAGGTCGAGATGACGTATGCTGACGATAGTTGGGCAAGATCTCTGACGTGTGAGGGGAAGCGAGAATAGTATAGGCGATGAACAATAGAGATAATAGAAGTCGCAGAGGGCCAAAGCCTTGTGGAGTTGAGAAGCGACAGTTCGGCGTGGTGTTGGTGGAGGCTAACAGTTGAATGATATTGGGTGTATTTTTCGTTGTACTTAATTCGCCCCAAACAGCAGCATGTGTACGGAGGGAGAATACACGGGGTACAGATAAGGCGTAAGATGAGTGGGCGATGTAGATGTAGCAACTAACGAGAGTCAGACAAACATATACAAAATGCCATATGTTGTAGCACCGGATTTCTGGATAGCAGCGTGCGTTCCGGCCTGTAAAAAATGAACAGGTGGGTTCATGAAGGGAAGGAAACGTGTAGTAGTGTAGTGGTGTTGTTTTGTAGTTGTGTGCTTGTTGTGTGCTTGTTGTGTGCTCGGCTTGGCTTGGCTTGGCTCGGCTTGGCTTTGGAGGGGGAGGGGCGACTAGACAAGGCTTGAATTTGCCATGCGTATGAGGGGTGCCACCATATCAAAAACAAGAGCCGTGACCGCGAGAGAAAGAGACTTGGTGCGGGACAGGAGGATGAACAAGTATTGAGACTCACATATTAGATACACACGTACTGATACTGTATTTTTCTTTGTAGTGAGGGCCGAGTCGACTCACCAAAAGAATAGAAATGTGAGTTTTTTTTCTGCTACGTGAACAGCACACATCCAGATTTGTTATCAGTGTCAGATCCATCAAAAACACTACTACAGTAAAATTTACAAGGCTGATTCGGCAATGTGTTGTCTAGCGGCTGACCGTTTGCTCATGCCTGTCAGCTGCCATCTCGAAGCTGGCAGCTGGCGGGCGGCTCTTGTCTTGTTCATTCATGAAAACAGAAAAGTAATCAAGAAACAACAACTCGAAACAGAAAACCTGCTACATATGTACTTATATAGACACTTGCATCTATCCACATACGAACGTGCAAATAAACCACTCATCAGAAGTCTCTAGGGATGCTACATCTACACGTAGTAACTACAATTAACCCCAATAGCCTGTCACTCCATTTCGGGTAGCACAAATATCTAGTTCAAGACTGTGTTACGCAAATACACATAGAGATTACACCAGATACATACTGTTATGATAGACTCAACGTTTGTAGCCCCTTCTCCATCCGTGCCAGCCCCTTTTCGAATTCTTCTCTGACTGATGGTAAGCTCTGGATCTCCTTGGGGTAGACCTCGTCATTCCACCACTCAAACCAGTCGGCTATCTCCCCAAGATTCACTTCCTCAAGCCTAAACCATGCATCCAGCTTGTCATGCCACATGGGAAAGACTTGCGTCGAGACTACCTCTCCGAGCGCCTTTCTACCTATAACGTCCTTCCACTGCAAGACTCCTTGCAATACCGGCAGATACGGCCCCTGATCCGAGGGATCCACTCGGAAATGACGTCGTAGAAAGCGGCCCATGCAAGGCAGAACATGGCCAATCAATAGAGGCGACCATTCTTTGCCTAGAACTGCTTCCCAGGCTCTAAGTCCTGGAACGGCCCCCTTTGCAAAATCCCAAGAAGCAACCAAGGCACGGAATTTCCGCTTGACGTCTGCTACAAGACCCGACCCGCGGGGGTCTAGGTGATGAGGAGGGAGTAGAGAGAGCCAGGGGAAAAGCCATATATGTGGGGGCACGGATTTTCGGTGTTTGCGGGGATTCCATTCGGCAAGAGCCGAGTCAAGACGCCGGGCAACTTCGGCGATCACTTGGCCATAGACAAATAGTGGTAGGAGGGGTTTCCATGCTTCCACGAGAGACAACATCGGGGCCGAGTCGTATACGTCCCACGACCGTACTGCGGAAAGAACCTTTGGAAGCCAAACCTTGTACATGAGACTTTCGTATGTCGTGGCATGTTTGTGGTGGTGACGGTATACCTCACCATTATCCACGCTAGAGTATGGCTTTTCCAGGGCATTGCTCTCTGTAGGAGTATCTTTGAGCAGAGTCGTCTGCAGTGGCTGTAGATCAACAGCGAAGCGGCTTGGCTCTTTCAAAGGGTCCCAGCCGGAGTCCCTAATAAGAGGATGAATCGTAGCCACGATGATATCCGACATTTCATCGGCATCAGCACCTGAAGCAACAGCCTTTTCAAGGCACGCGACAGCTTCCTCCCATCCATTGGCCAATGGAAGCTCTTCCTCGATGATTGCGGTGAATTCGGAGAGGCGCTGGATATCCCTTGTCAAGTCTGCCATACTTTCTTCTAACTCTTCTAGCTTTTTTCCCGCCCATGCTTTGCGGTCAACCAAAGTATTCCATTCTTCTGAGAATATGGCGAGATCCGTGTGTGCGCGTTTGATCAGCTTACGACGCTCGGCAACCTCGGGAGGCTCAGACCCTGATGTGAAGTTCGAGCTCATCAAGCCCATGGTGGATGTCAAGGTCTTCTCTCCTGGTCCAGTCAAGTCCAGAATAGGCGCAAAAGCTGCAGGGATATGCAGGCCTGGTGCCGTTCGTTTCAGTTCGTCGGATGTCATGAACTTGGCTTTCGGCGCTTTGCCATGAGGAGTGCTGGTTCCGCTGTTTCCATTACCACGCTGTGAAAGCTTCGTCTTCTTCTTGGATGTCTTTCGTTTATTCTCGTCTTCAGAATCATCTTCCAGTTTCTCGCCGCGTAGTTTTGCCTGGCGACGTTCTTCTTTGCGTTCCTGTTCGGATTTCTCTTTGACGGCGCCCAAACCAACACCCTGTGGACGCAGGTTTGCTTCGATGATGATGTTGCGACCTTGCGATTCCTTGCCCAGTCCTCGACCTTCAACGTAGCCCATTTTGGACATCATACGCTGAGCAAATGAGTTTCCAAACTTGGATTTGCGGCCAGCAGCAAAGGCGCTCGATTTGGGTGTTTGAGAAGCTGCATGACGGTCATCGGGAAGATCATCGCGCAAGACGGGCGCATGAGCAGAAGATGGGACAAAGCCGGTCCCAAATGGCATATTGGCATCAAACTTTGCGGACTTGGGGTTTCGCATGAGCTTTGAGAACGTTGCTGTCGTCGAAGTCGCGCCAGATGTTGATTTGAAACTTGCTGGGGCAAATGATGGTATCTCGAATGAGGCATGGTCGCGTTCTTTCCCTGGGTCGATTGAAGCTTTTGAAAATGAGATACCCCCACGGAGAAAGCTTGTTCTTTCCGAAGAGTCTAGACCATCCTGCTCATGGACTTCATCGACATCGTTATCATCATCATAGGTAGTGTTGGAGAACCCCAGACCTCCTCTGGTGAAGCCATCCATAGTGCTGGTGTCGGCAGCAGATCCGTCGCTTTGCATATTTTGGTCATCGTCGAGGTCTTTGCTCTGCGTATTTCTTTTCATGAAAGGATCGTCGGTATTTTTGTTTTGGTGTCCGCCTGATACAAAAGATAGGCCTTGGGTTCTAAGAGCCTTTTGTTTCCACCTTTGATTCGGGCGACGGTCTTCATCGTCGCTTTCCTCGCCAAATATTCCTAGAGCTGCGCGATCCTTATCCATACGCCTTCGTTTTCTCGGTTGAATTTCGCCGTCAGATTCGTTTTCGATGTTGTCGCGCTCATCGGAATCGCAGTCGGAATCGGAGTAAACCTCAGAAAAGGCTTTCGCAAACTTAGGAGCACCATGCATTGAGGAGCTGTGAAAATGAGGCACTGGTCAAGAGAGAGAGATAGGGAGAGAGATCAGGTGTCGGGTGTTGGTCGGTGGATTCAAAAGTTGCGGAGAACAAGAAAAATATCGAGTACATGCAGAGATGGTTCAGGTTCAACATGAAGACACCACAAAGTTGGTCAAATTCGCATTGACAGACAGGATAGCTGGATGACAAGGCTGAGAAATGCAGATGCTAACAAGGCTGACTGGTAGGGGAAACAAAGACTTTCCTATCTAACGCAGGATAAGATAAGATAAGCTAGCACCTGAGAGGTGGGGCTGCTCTGTTCTATACAGCAATCAGCAAAAGTTAAGCTGGCTCTTTTTGTTCCTTCTTTTTATTTAGGAATATTAATAATAATAAATGGTGTCCACTTTTCCCTTTTTGAAAGAAGCTTGACACGCCCGACTTGTTAGCCAATCCGGCTTTGCACACAGCAAGACAACAACAACAACGCTTTTCGAATATAATAACGCAGGAAAATCCTCGCTAAAATCCCAATGGTCCTACGGCCCGCTGCAAAGAGCAGCATGATCTGGCTGGGTTGGAGGGATGCTGTTCTATAGCCGCCGAAGAGACTTCAGGTCAGATACGAGTCAGCCATCTGCTGTTGCATCGCCAGTGAGTACATGCGTCTTTACAATGCAGGGCTTGTCCGTTCCCCTTTTCCTTTCAAGAGATGGATGCAAGCTTCGGCTAGCTTATTATTTAGTCCGGGTCTCTTTCTACAGCCTTCAATCCTAGGCCTGTCTTGCACCCAGGCCTGGTGTAGGTCGGGCTGGCTAGGATGTAAAAAGCCCCCCTATATATTGAGCTGAACAAGTTCGCCAAACAAATTTGCTCTTCTCGACCTTCTCGACTCTGCCGTTTTGTTTGTCTTCGATTTGCGCTTCTTGTCTTGCAGAATCTTGGCTGAAATCCCTCTCGTTTCACTTTTGCTGTACTCTACTCAAAACTCTAGCAGCCCGATATCATGGCTATTCTGTGTAAGTTTCCATGTTCAACTCGGCGCTTGGACTCCCCGACGATCCTTGAGACGAACCTCCAGTCTGTCAGCCAGAAGCAAGCTAATCATACATAACATCTTCATTGCAGACAATAATACTGGCTCTGGTTCACCCATGACCAATGGATCAGTGACAGCGACCTCGAATGCAAATGCGAATTCAACCCCGTTGAGAAGAGACGACTACCTACCGGAGGTTGTGAACCATACACTTGCCAATCAACATCCTCATCATCCGATATCTCCCAACTCAACCGGCGGTTTCCCTTCTTTGTTTTCCGAACACACTGGGGCTTCAGAGACCAACACCTCCGTTATCGCGAACGGACAGTTCCCCAATGGCTCCGAGACTCATTCGCAGCAGCAGTATCCTCAGCGCCAGCCCGAGTATGTGATCCAGAATCAAAGCCAGTCCCAGTCTCAGTACCAAGCACAATCCGAACATCACACCCACGACCAGTCCCAGCTTCATTCTCAGCCCCAAGACGGCTCCGTCCTTTCGTATGGCTCAGAGGTAAAACAGGAAAGTGGAAAAGCTTCCTACGCTGTGGAAAGCAATGCAACCTCCAGCACTGCTGCTCTGCCGCCGGCCATGAGTCCACAGACTACTGGGGGTAATCATTCTGTTGCCCATCCCACTGGCACTCAACCTGCCGGCACCTTTTCGGCATCTTTCTCGCAACAGGCCGAGAATCATCCTTCGACAACCACGTACAGACCGGACTCGACAGTTCTACCACACGCGCCTCCTGCAGCTCCAATGTCGCCCCCGCCTATGTACACGGGTACGCCACCTCCGGCTCATAATGCCGCTCCAGCTCCGGCCCCGGCCCCAGCAACCATGGCCCAAAACGCCCCGACTGCTCCAGACCCCCATCACATGTCCAACTCCCAAGGCTTGCCTTTGGGTACGCTGCAGAGAGCACCGGCCCCAGTATTGTGTCCTCACTGCAACCATTACGGGCCAACTGCTACATCTTCGGAAAGTGGTGGTTTCACTCATTCCATCGCTTGTCTTGTGTGCTGTATTACAGGATGTGGATGTATCCCGTACTTCATTACTTCGCTCAAAGACGTCCAACACAAATGCGCACGTGTATGTTTGGTTTTCTTTTCCTCCGTTTCTCTTCGCGCTTGAGCTTCTCTGCTTGACTTGCTAGGAATTTCTGACTAACAACTGAATACAGTGTGGAATCCCTCTTGCCAAATACCACCGAAGTGGGAGAACCGAAATCATGGTGCCAGTAACGGCTGTCCCTCTGCAACATAACCTGTATCAACATCACGGATACCAGCCACAAGCTCCGCCTCAAGTGCCTGCCTCAATGATGCAGTCGCAGCAGCATCCGCAGCATCAGCAGCAAGATGATGATTCACCTCCTCAGTATGCCCAGGTACCTTTGGATCCTAACCAGCAGAACCAACCCCCACAGCAAGCACGTACATAGCTACTAGGTAGGGCTAATCGGAGACTCGGTATTTGGCGTTTTTTTTTTGGAGTTGGATGTAGAGTCTTGCAAGGTTTCTTGTACTTGACAAAGCTATAGCGTAATACATAGTATATAATTCCCTTCAAGGAAAAGTCCACCCATTAAACAAGTGTGCAATACAGTAGAGACTTCAAACTTGCGAAAACGTGACGTACTTGACTTGGAACGTGACGCGATTTTTCATGGCTTAGGGTTATACAGACCGTTGAGCAGCTATGAGTGGCACCTAGCCGCCAGCTGGCAGTCCCGTTGTACAGCCAAATGGTTTCCCGGTTGACAGTATCAACACAAAAATCGATGCTGCGACGTACCTCAGAAGAACCAGCTTGGACATATATTTTCTCCCTTACTATTGAACCATTGTTCGACATCGATATTTGGTCGTCAAGCCGCATGCCCATCGCAAGTCGCTTCTAGCCGTTTATTTCTTTTCCACCTTGGTGTCAATCCCCCCCCACCCGCCGCATCCCTTTGCGCGTTGCTGGCTTTCCCCCTATAACAGAACAAACATCCTGCTGGTGTGGCATCAACAACAACAACTTTGTTTTCTTCTTTGCGAAATTTGCACCCGTGCTCTGTCTGTTATCCACCAATCCCTGCTTGTGCTTCCCTAGCCTTCTTTTTCCGCCTTGGATTCTTTCTTCTTCTGTTGAAGTCCGCCTGACTATCCTTTTGCGAATCCCAGGCCGTTACATGTGAGTCTCAACTGAAGTGAAGTGAACTGAACGTTGAAGCAGAACAACGGACATCGCATAACTAACCACTTTGAATCTAAAGCTGAAGCATCACCTGTTGCGAACCTTTTGTACAGATTGCCCAACGTCAAGGTAGGAATCACCCCGCCGCCACCGTCATCTGAGAATTTGTCTGGAGCTCCTATCTCCTCTTCTCTCCTCTCCTAACCACCAACCAGACCTGGCCGGACTTCATGCCAGTGTATTTCCTTTTATATTTCACCTTGGACTCCTAAGCTAACCTGCTGTGATCTTTTTCGTTTCTTAGAAATCAATCCAGTGCTCCTGCGAACGGCCACCGATACAAGAATCCCATAAACCACAGCTTCAGCCCCCTCCCTGCCCATCCACTCGCGAAAACACAAAACAAAAAACGCAAAACACTTCGATAGTCTCAAGAGTGCTCATTGTACCTCAATCCAACAATGGCCGACGAAGAAGGCTTTGACTCCGTCCCCGTGGTCGACCGGTTCACCCACAAGGTAAAAAGCACCACCCGTACTTGAAAATCCAACTGTCGCGATCACTAACGAACCTGTTTCTAGGTGTGGAAAGCCCGTAAAAGCGGATATGAAGAAGCGACAAAGATCTTCGAAAAGACTCCCGATGAGAGCGACGATGTGTTCAGACCATTCATGCTGGATTCTGGCTTATGGAAAGCAGCCGTGACCGACTCAAATGTTGCAGCTCAACAAGAAGGCCTCATTGCTTTGAACGCATTTCTGAAATTTGGCGGCCGTGAAGCGTGCGTTAGGTCACGAGGCTCCGTGGTGACTGGTCTCGTTGAAAAGGCTTTAGCGTCCACACGAGCAGCGACCAAGACCAATGCCGTGGAGGCGCTGCTACTATACATTGAGGGCGATGTCTCTGCGCCCATTGTTGATGACCTTCTGCCTGGGCTGAGTAACAAGCAACCCAAGATTGTGGCAGCGACACTTGCTGCCTTCACCGCCATCTTCCACAACTACGGTTGCAAGATTGTAGATCCGAAGCCCGTGCTCAAAACTCTGCCCAAGGCCTTTGGCCACGCCGACAAGAATGTCAGGGCGGAAGCCACCAACCTGGCTGTTGAGTTGTACAGATGGTTACGGGAAGCTATGAAGGCCATGTTCTGGGGCGACCTCAAACCTACGCAACAGTCCGATCTTGAAGTGCAATTTGAGAAAATCAAGTCTGAGCCCGCGCCCAAGCAAGAACGCCTGCTACGCACTCAGAAGGCGGCATTGGCGCGTGCACCGGTCGGCGGCGGCGACGAGCACGAAGAAGAAGAAGAAGAATGTGTTGAGGAGCCTGGCGAAGTTGATGTCTTTGATCTTGCTGAACCCCAAGATATCTTGAAAGGACTGCCCGCCAACTTTTATGATGGTATTGCATCATCAAAATGGAAGGAAAGAAAAGAGGCTGTCGAGGCGCTATACGCCGTGGCCAATGTCCCTAGAATCAAAGATGGCGACTTCAATGAGATCAACCGTTGCCTGGCCAAGTGCATGAAAGATGCCAATGTCGCCGTTGTCACCCAGGCCGCCCAGTGCATTGAAGTGCTGGCCAAGGGTCTGCGGCACGGATACTCGAAGCATCGCTCCACGGTCATGCAGCCCATCATGGAACGCTTGAAAGAGAAGAAGGCCACTGTGGCAGATGCGCTGGCCGGAGCCCTTGACGCCGTGTTTTCTGCCACTAATCTGACTGATTGCCTTGAAGATATCATCACGTTCTTAGGTAACAAAAACCCTCAGGTCAAGGAAGGCACCATGAAGTTCCTTGTTCGGTGTCTCAGGACCACACGAAACGTTCCCTCCAAGCCCGAGATCCAACAAATTGTTGAGTCGGCGAAAAAGCTGCTCTCCGAGTCAAGCGAGGGCCTTCGTTCAGGCGGTGCAGAGATTCTAGGCACGATCATGAAGATCATTGGTGAGAGGCCCATGAATCCTCACATGGACGGCCTTGATGATATCCGCAAGAACAAAATCAAGGAGTTCTTTGAGGCTGCGGAAGTGAAGGCCAAGGAGAAACCGAAGCCACCTCCGCCGCCTCCCAAAGCCGCCCCAGCCACCAAGAAGGTTGTTGGTGGTACCCGTAAAGCCCCGGCCAAAAAGGCCGCACCGGCTGCTCGCATCCTGTCTCCTGAACCTGTTCCTGCCGCTGTAACACGTCCAGCATCACGAGCCCCTGCCAAAGTGGGTGGGCTGAAAGCTACACGTGGACGTCCGGGTGGGCTTTCCTCGCCCCGGAAGCCAGTTGCCGCTCCGATTATGCCCGACGAAGAGTACGAAGAGGAAGAACCTGCGCCACCGCCAGCTGCCGCGCCACGTAGCGTTAGAGGCGGCCTTGCTGGTCGTTCTCTAGCCAAGCCTGGCTCTGCTCCTATAATGCCCCCCGAGTCACCGACAACACCGTCATACCATGCTCCATCCAGTGGATTCACGGCTATTGAGCGGGCTGAGCTTGAGGAGTTACGCGTGGCAAATGAGAGGTTGACGCGGCTCATTGATGATATGAAACAAGATCGCAGCAAGCTGTTGTCAGAGAACCAGGAGTTGAAAAATCAGAATGCTAGTCTGATTGAAGATCACACGCGTGACGTTTTAAGCATAAAGGCAAAGGAGACCCAGCTTGTGCGGGCCCGTAGCGATGCTGAAGCGACTGAGCAAACCAATGAGCGACTACGGAGAGAACTTGAGCGTCTGAAGCGGGCGTTGAGCCATGCTGAGGGTCTCGGAACGGGTGGCGCCGTTAGCCCAGTTGGTGAGTGTCTTAAGAAAAGACCGCATAATTTGGCTTTCGGCAATACTGACTCTGAGACTTCAACAGACCGTGACCGGATAGCCTCTCCCACGCACGACGATGGTGCAATGTATCGCGATTCAGGCCGCGCCGGGCCCGGGCCTTCAGCTTACAGCCGTCCCGACTCGCAGGCTAGCCGTGGTACTGCCAACGGAAATCGCATCAGCTACACAAGCAACTTGAGCGAAGAGAGGGAAAACGGCGAGCCTGTTTATGCTCGTGCCAAGTTGAGTCCTGGCTTGGGTTATGGAAGCGCAGGGTCCAGTGGATTGCCGTCAGGGCGTGCCAGTCCTGCTCGTGGCTACCGACAGACCATGCAGATGCCTTCATCGTTGCACAATAGTCACAACGCAGACGATGCTGGTCCGCAGAGCAGCTACAGTGACCGCCTTGACAGGCATGGGGATCGACATGCTGGTCACAGCAATCTGGGCATGGATAGAATGAGTGGCATGAATTCCGCGGAAAGAGGAGGAACTCCGACGGGCGGAGTTGAAAGCTGGAAGCGTGCGGCGGAAGTGACGAGCCAGTTGAAGGCACGTATTGAACAGATGAAGGCCAAGCAAGGCTTGCGCCAATAATAGGCCCAGGCCGTGTTTCTGGACTAGGGCTTGATTAGTTTAGATGTGCCCCCAGCCTGTGTCGCCATCCGCGCCTCTTCTCTGTTGTTTTCTTGTTTGTTTGTTTGTTTGTTGGATACCATGGGTGTTGTATTTTGTTGTTCTCAGAGTCTATAGAAGCTCACGTTTCAACCTGGATTATTAAAGTCAAGAGAATGAATGTATGCATCTTCATAATTGGTTTCGTAACAATACACTAAACAGTAAGAACACAAGTATGTAGAAAAACAAAACGTCGTCATCGCACTCGCCCCGAAAGAATGCCAGCCCCGAAACAAAAGATGCCCACCCCCTAAGCAAACGACCCTGCCAAGCTCACTTCAACTCAATGTGTCCTGAACTTGCGGTTGAAATCTTCGACGGCAACAGCTACCATGCGGTACAAGAAGGCCCGCCCACTCTCATCCGTGACGGGGATAAAGGGACCGTTGACGCCTCCTTTCAAAACCACGCTTATGCCTGTACGCTCTTTACTGATGGTCTGGATCTCTTTGAGTGGAATGTCCCACTCGGAATTGAGCTTGCGCGCCCACACAACGAGAATGCGCGAAAACGTCACAATCACCACTAGATCCTCGCGGGGAAGCTCCAGGTGTGCAATATATCTCTCGTCAAAGAATCGGCCGTTATCAACCTGCTTCAGCCAGTACTGGCCCAAGGCTTCGCGGTTGTTGAATGGCCGGACAATGCCATCAGAGGGAATAAAACGCGGCTTGCGCACTTGTTCCAACTCGCTGCCGTCGAAGACGGTGGTTGTATTGCGAATGCCCTCAGACACATTGGACGCCAAATCCAGAACTCCAATGGCCGGTTTGGTGGCAAATCCAATAACACCCTTACCAACGCCCTTGAGGAAGCCGAGGGCGCCTTCTTGCTCGGCGCCTTCCCACGGCTTCTTGGCTAGACCGCCAACTCCGGACGCAACACTGGTCAGAAGCGAGTTGGCGCCAGCAGTGACACCAAAGAGGGCATGCTTGGGCCGGTTGCGAGCACGTGTTATGCGGCGGCGATCTTGGAACTGCTTGTCTAGGGTAGCAAGAGCAAGTCCCTTGGCTACACTGCCTGTGACTTTACTGAAAGAGTCGCTAAAGCCGTACACTGACTTCTTGATAAAGGATGTAGCACCCTTGGCCAGGCCTAGCGTAAACTCTTCAGCATTGTCGTTCAGAATCAGCCCCTGGTACGGCTCGTAGAAGATGTCTGTGATTCCAGATGAGATGTTGTTGAACAGGCCAACGGGGTTCCCAAGGAAATCAGCACTGCCGAGGATCTTGTGCACCTGATAAAGGGCCTCTTGCGTGTAATGGCTGGTTACATTCTGCAGAAGCACTGGGACAGAAACACGGACGTTCTCCAGCAGCAGAGCATTGAAGCGGATTGGGGCATCGTTGACGTTTCCAATAGCCATGGTCATCATGTTGATAAAGAACGTGACTGGGTTGTGAGAGCCCATATCCGAGCCTGTGTTGACGACCTGAGTTCGCATAAAGGAAATGTTGAGCTGCATTGGCTGGATGTTGAGGACTTCAAAGTACATATCGTGGCCGGCTTGCTCCATTTCAGGCTGTGGAATGTCCAGACTCTCCTCACACAGCTTGACATTGTTGTTGGCAGAAACCGTAGCCAAGGAAGAAGAGTCATCACCGGAAATAAATGACAGGCTACTGTTTGCAAAGTCCATGATGGCATACAGAAAGTCTTCGTCGAGCTCAATGGTCATTTCTTGTAGCAGGACCGTGGCATACTTGACATATAGCAGGCCATAAGACTCATCCTTGAGCCGCGTAATCATCATATGCAGCGAGGGGTGAGCCTCAATTTCTTTGGTCTTCTTGGGGACCACACTGGGAAACAAGAGCATGGGGAAGACGCCGCCGTAAAGCTGATTGTCGATTTGTATCCATTTGATGCCTAAGCTGGCGGTCTGGTACATTGGCGACTCGTGGTAGCGTAGCTGAACGCCGCGGAAGGTGACATAAGCCAGTTCCTTGTGGGATGCGTTGATAAGAGATATGGCAACACCAGACAAGTTCATGTGCGCACTGAAGGTGGTTCCGGTTTCGTGATCCTTGGCCTCGTAGGCCGCCGAGCCCGTTGACGAAGTCGAACTGCGCGGGGCCACGTCTTTGCGCCCATCATTATCCCGCGAAGAAGCCTGTCGTTTGTATCTGCTCCGTGAAGCCTTGTAGTTGGACAGGATGAGAGTTTGGGTAGGGCCATCAGCAGCAACGGAGATATCAATGACCTCTTGGCCGCCGTTGGGCAACCCGTACTTCATGGGCAGTTGTGTTCCAATCTCAGACAGCTGCACATGGCGTTCCAGGTTTCTTCTACTGCCCGGAACGTTGCCCTGGGCACAGATAATAACCTCCTTGCTGCTGGCGGCCGGGAAATCCCAGGCATACGGCATCATGCTACGTGCCGGAAGACGATACTTGATGGGCTTCCAGCCGGATTGCGCTTCAATTCCATCCTCGTCGATAAAAGGGTTAGCCTGCCAAAAGGTGAACTCAGCCGAGCTTTCATTGCGCATAGAAAAGGGCCAGTTTCCAGTCTCGTGGGTCAGGTGCACAAAGATGGTAGCACCCTCCATCAAAATCTCGACACGTAGCAGCTTTTGGCCTTGGCCGTTCTTGTTGATCTTGATATGCGTCGTGCCAAGATCGGACAGGTTAAAGGGAGACGACCATGAGTTGTTGATGCCAGAGAAATTCAGGCAAAGCTGCTTTGTTGCCGACTTGCTCATGAAGCGCAACGGTTCCAGCATACGCGGCTTGAGCGTCAAGAGGCTCGAGGAGCCAGGCTCTCGGGCCTGGAGGTCTTCGCCCAGTTTGTTGATGATAATGAAGCGCGGCGAGATGGTGACGATCTTGGTCAGACGGTACTTGCTAACACCGCTTTCCACTGCCAAGCCGATGGAGATTTCAGTGTTCCTGGAACTTGAATCGCCCGAGGGGAGAACAACCTCGGTGCTGCTCCCTGCGGCGTCAAAACTCTGCGGCTTGCTCCAGTCCGAGCTACCGAGTTTCAAGAAGGCGCGGTTGCGATGATCGTCGTTGTCAAAGGAGAACATGAGCGGCTGGGCCTTCATGTCTTCGTCTCTGAGATTTCTCACATTGCCTGCTGGCGGGGGACTCTGGCCAGCAGCAACCTTGGCACTCTGCATGAACCCGCGAGCTCGGATGAGCAGTTCCATGCCGGTTTTGTTGAGTATGACATACGGCGTATACACAATGACCTTGAAAGCGCCTCCGCCATCTGGGATCTTTTCATACAACAAGTTGAGGGTCAGGTTCAAGTCCTTGGCATCACGGCACACAAGCCGCCGCTCTTGGCTAAAGTCCTTGGCTGAAGTGCCCGAGTTGATGATGGCAAAGTCGCTAGGCTTGAAGACGCTGTCTTGCATATCAATGTTGAGTAGGAGGAGGTGCGAAAGATCAACAACGTGTATGGGGCTGACGCCGCCTTTTCGCAGAAAGTTGCTCCAATCACGTTGGGTGTTTTTGTCATAGATGCGATACTTGAAGTCGTGCGGAAGAAGATTTTCGAGTGTGATTGGGGGAGAGACCTTGATCGTCATACACGGATAGTTGCTGTGTGCGCAATATTGTTAGCAAAGATTGAAACGAGACGAGGCGAGGGCAAGAGAGGGCCACGGGTCGGTGAATGACATGTGAGTAAAGTGAATCCATAGATGTAAGAGGCGATATCTTACCGTACCAGCGGGTTCGTCTTGTCGAACTGAGCCGCCACTTGGAAATAGAACGAGTCGCCAGTTTCGCCCTTGCACACAATGGTGCGTGTTGGTTTGGCCATCATGTCTCGCCAGCCAATTGTAGCAGTGGACCACTCGTAGCCAAAGCCCGAGTCAGGCCGGATGAGCATTGACTTGCTGTAGGCCGCGCCAACCGGAGCCGGGGCCTTGGCTCCAGGAGGCACCTGCTCAATCTTGAGAAGATCGCCAGTGTCGATATCAAAAACCCCTATCTCCAGAGGAATCTGCGTATTGTTCTCAAAAACGAGAGGAGACCGGATGGTAACATACTTGACGTAGTCTGATTCCAGCACCACCTCCACCATGAGTCGATGCAGTACGTTTTCTACGCGGGGCCTTAGAGCAAAGAGGAACTCTCCCTCGCGGTTAAGTGTGACATTGCGGATCGGATCGAAGCCGCTTCCTTCCAGTGTGATCTCGACAGTTGTCGAGCGGTCGTCAGAAGAGACCATCTCACGCATCTTCTCCCACGGCTCAAAGCTCCATGGTGTTTCCTGGCCATCACTCAACTGTGCTGTGATCTTCTCATCGCCTTCGGCCATCGTGCCTTGTGATTGTGATGTCACAGTGACGTCAAATCCAGTGTAGTTGCGGAGTCGGTAGGGAGCTTCTGCGCCCCGTGGCTTTTCAACGGCCTGCTCGTATCTGGACAGGATACCCATTGAGGCCATAGCCAGCTGCACAGTAGCAGTGGTGATGGTGACATCAAAGGCTTTTGAAGAGTCCATCGCAATATTGAGCAGTCCAGTCTCAAAGTTCCGGTCAACATTGACCGACGTCTGCCACGGTTCGATAAGAGGCTCCCAAGCCGACTTGGAAAAGTTGTATACATTAGCATACATTTCAATGTTGACACTAGCCTTCAAATCGGTCGACCAGTTATCAACATTTGCCGTGAAGCTTCCAAGAGCGGTATCCAACATGGGCAGTTCATGGCCCTCTCCAATGAGCACAAGGCGGACTTCGCTGAAGGTTGCGCGTAGTCGCTCGATACGCCTCGCAACGGTCTGATTTGCAGAGTCCTTGGCCTGACTGCTAGCAGAAGGTGAAGCCAATACACCAGAAGAAAATTCTCCTTTGCCGTCTTTGGCTACACGACCGCCATCAGCAGAGGCCTCGCTTTCGGTCTTGTCATTCGACAACTCGGATGCCTTGGCAAGAATCTGGAGGATAATGTAGATGTCACGGAACGAAAGGCGCAAAATAAGAGGGTCAACCATAAGGTCGATGTTTGTCAGGTCAGGCTTCGAGTTGTCCATCGCCACCTGCACAGAGAAGTCGTCCAATACCCTAAGGCGGGAGGAGTCAAACCGGTCCATCTTGCATAGGAACATGCTCACTTCAGAAACCTGGAATGTAGTGGCATTTTGCTTCGACAGCAGGACCTGGCGCGTGCCCAAGACGATAGCCTCAGAGCCAGTGGTCAGCGGGTCGGCAATCAGAATCAGCTGGGAATCGATGACGTTAACACGGAACACGATTTTGAGGGCGCTTTGGTCAGCAGCAGCCGTCGCTGTGATGGCAGTGGGAGCGGCAGCTGTTTTTGGGCCGGCCATGCCAAGAGCAGAACTCGTGTCTTTGCTGGCGTGGCCTGCTGTCACCAACGGTTGACCACGCAGAGAAGAAGAGGAGTCTTCTGGCACATTTGCGACATCAACGTCAGACTCTGGTTGGCTATCAACTACCGGGGACACATCCGCACGAATCATGCCAACAGAGGACGGCTGCAAGCTCACGGTCAAGAACTTGTTTACGGCAAAGAGATAGTCAAGGGCAAAGATGAGGCGCGGACTATCCAACGTGATGACGAGAATCATGGTGCGGTCTTGCCCGCCGGAAATCGAAACTGTAGACATGAGTTGCTTGACCGATTCCGACCGCGGAGACATGATGCGGCGAAACTTGTTCTTGTTCTGTGAGCGGAGATCATGGATTGTAAACGATTGGATCAACAATTCAGCCTCCATTGATGCGTCAGAGACCAACTTGAACTTCACCTCGCTTTCGTTCAGAGAGAAGCGAGATAGAGCAGCAGCCTTGATATCACCAACGGGACTGTCTTCTTGTGCTGCAATGAGATCAAAGCCGATTGTCGTGACGCGAAAGACGAGATCGAGTCGTGTCCAAGTAGACACGTCAGCACGAAGCTCGGGGCCGAGGCTAGTGCGTGAGGCTAGGGCGCTGGAATCGCCGGTGGGGACCGCGATATCATCCTCTTCTATATCCTTGGCGGCATCTCTGCCGGAGGTCACAGCAGGAGCTGTAGGTGAAGTATGGGAAGCATCAGCACCCTCGGAAGAACTATCTGGACTAGCAGCATCACCATCGTCATCGCCAGAGTCGGCAGCAGCAAAGACTGCCGGGGCAGAACGCGAGACCTCCAGCAAAAACTGTATCTGGAACTGAGTGAGGCGTAGGTTGAAGTCAGACATGCTGCCTTCGATTTCCATGTCGGGCCGCAGTGACCCAGGCCAATGTTCCACAGAGGTCATCTTGAAATTGAGATCAACATGGTCGATCATTTCCAATTCTTCAGTCTTGCCACCAGGGTAGCTCATGTCAGACGTCAGGCGAATCTTGCGAATACCGGCTGTAATGACTGTTGCAACATCAACACCACCAGCGGCAGATGTCTCCTTGGATACTGGGACGAAGCTGTTTTGGGCATAGATCTCTCCCAGATATGCTACCACCACATCGCGTTGCTGGTTTTCTCGCACCACCGAACGCGGGAACGTAACAATGGGCGTCGAGATAATCACGTCATACTTCATGCGGCTGTTGCTATGCTGAATCTGCGTGGCCTGCGAAGCTGCCGCCTGGCGAGCTGCATTGTAAAGCGCCTGCATTTGGCCGAATTTGACAACAAAGGTGACAATATCGCGGAATGGCTCTTGGACGAACATGACCTTGATGGAGCCAGCACGGAAGTACACTGACGAATCATAGCCGGGATAATGGTCGACATCTTTAGCGTCAAACGTTTCATACCGGAAGTCAGCCAGATCATCTCCATGCACTGAAATCAATCGGCGCAAAGGAGAGTCTGCTGGAAGATGTGTGTTGATGTCATCAACAAGGCTGAAATCTCCCAGCTTGGCGTGTAGACGCATGGCCGGGCCAACCATGAAAAGCCCGACATCAGCATGGTTGAGTGCGAGGGTTGCCAGTCGAACGCCATCGTTGTTGAGAATCAGACGAATACTTTTGAGCTCTGCCTTTATTTTGATCGAAGACGGGGGAGCTGCTGCTGGGTTGGGAGAAGGAGAGCCGGGTACAACAATGGCAGGCGATACACCAGTGCCCGCCAAATTAGCATCACTGGAGAAGGACATGATACTAAGCCGACGCAGACCAGGCCGGGCTGGCAGCTTGGCTTCGGGAGGCGCAGGTGTCCCATTGTCGGAGAACGTGGTGAGCGTGAAATCCAGAAGCGTCAACAGAGTCTTGCGCGTGACAATCAGGTTGATGGTAGAGACGGAAATCGAAAGATTTGTCTCAATGCCTTCATATACCGACAGATATTCAGGAGACTCGCGACTAACTTTGGTGAACTTGATCTGCACCAAGCTGCGATTCTGCAGAAGGTCCTCTGTGTCACCAGAGGAGACAATGGCCTTGAACTCGGGCGGTGTGTTTTCCACCACAAAGTCGTCGAGGGTCACAGATCCGAGAGAGACCTCCGCTACAATGTCGTAAGGCCGGTTGTAAAAGAGAATGTCAAAGTTCTCGGCCGTCATTTCCACAAGAAGCTGATCAGAGCTCTGGCCGGTAGGATCACTACGACACAGGGAGCCCTTGAGGTAGTCAATCTTGAACGTGAACTGGAAGTTGCGCTGCTGAAGTCGAAGCTGCTCGCTGACCTCGCTGGACGCTTTGGATTTCGAGTCCGAGGAGACGGAAGCGTTGTCGTTTTCGTCTAGATGAAGTTCATCTTCCATGATCACGGGAGGAGGCACAGATAGGAACAGCGAGGGGCGGCGCGTTGACACGGAAAGGGGCTGCTCAAGAGCTGACATGAAGGAAGAATGGCTGCCTCTTCTAGAGCTTGATTTGGCCCCCTTTTCCTTGGCACCTGATGCCGCCGACGATTCCGAGGCCGCAGCGCCCAGCTTCGGAATTGCGACCTCGATTGCTTTCATCAACGTCTTGTATTTTTGGTCAGATAGCCTCGCGTGTAACATGGGGAGGTGGCCATGGACCTTCATTCTTGTCAAATTAGGCGCCTTAGGAAGGATGGAAATCTCAACAGTCAGATCGATGTTGATACGGTCGACAATGTGCAGTTTAAGAGAATCTGTCTCATCGGCCAGCTGCTGCTTTGCAACCTCGATCGAGGGGCCAATGAGAACCTGAGTTGACGATAGCCTGACCGAGAAGCAATCGTACATGGCCGACTCGAGACGTTTCAAATCTTCATCTGTGTACACCTGCCGCTGCTTGGCTTGGATGAAATTCATCATCTCCTTGTCCGCCAGCTTGGAAGCGACATTAACATGGCCAGCATCCACAATGAGGCATTGTGAGTTTTTGGTGGCAATACTGAGCGGAATGATGATCAAAGGAGCCTGTAAATCCAGATTGGCGTTGATAGCCTTGTGTTCTTCAAGAGCAAACTCCAAACTAGCTCGGGTTTGCTCACGAAACGTCACAACTGTGGCTCCGGCAGATTCCATGAGAGCATTGATAGATTCCATGTGGCGCTCAGGAGGTCGGAAAAATTCCGAGATGCCCACGGCAAAGTTAGGATTCCAGATTATCTCCAGAGGCTTTAGCTTCATGACAAGAGCTACATCGCCTTCGCGGTCGATTGGGTTGTTCTCAACTTCCAAGTAAAAGAAGGGATCGGTGGATTTGCCGCCCGTTGTAGCCATGTCCGTGGTGTGATGAAGCGTATGGGCATCTTTGACACGGACAATCTCGGGATACAGCGAATGGGGGGTGGTGCTGTCATTTACGCGGAAGCCGCCAAGAGTAACCTGGGCAAGGAAAGAATCGGGCCGTTGTAAGATGCAGGCCTTGAAGGCATCGAAGTGTAAGCTCATCAGCTCCTTGAACTTCTCATTGTGTTTTCGGCGCAAGGTAAAACTACCGGTTCGCAACGAGGACTCGACTTGGAGCTTGATAGAATCTCTCGGGACGTCGATGGTTTCTGCCATGGCCGTCCGTTCGTTCCAATCAATGGCATCATAGAGCTCTTGTCGCTGTTCGTCGGTGATGCGTGTATTCTCCGATGGCTCCTGTTCCTGTTGCTGTTCCTGTTCTTCATGCTGAGCCTCATCAGACGGTTTGGAGCCCCATACCCAAGCTATCCAGCCGCGCTGTTGCTGCTGTTGGCCTGAGTGTGTTGCGGCATTCGACTGCTGGGTTGCAGAAGCCAAACTCCGCTCCTTGCGCATCTGATTATGAGCCAAGGATCGCCAGAACCGCAGATCTTCGTAACCGAGCTTGGCTTCCAGCTTCCGCAGGTCTTCTTCTTCTTCGGGCTCAAGTAACACGTTCTTTTTTGTTTTCTTAAACAATTCAACATAGCGTAGGCGGTCATCACGCCGTTCTTTGAAGAATTCCCAGGACCACTTGCGATTCCGTTCGTGGATTTTGCTCAGCACAGAGTTTCCCGCGAATCGGAACCAGGCGCGCGGATCTTGCTTCACAGAGACCTTGGGCTGGTAGCGGAGATACTCTTGATGTCTGAAAAAGTAGTGGAACAGATCAACCAGCATCAAGCCGTCGCGGTACTGTTCATCGTCGAGAACAAGGCCAATCTCATCAAAGAGCAGATCGGCGTGGAAGCGTGGAATAAGGCGGTCGCCTGTTTTGTCAAGCTTCAGCTTTGCTTGGCCGGTGACAGGACGGAGAATGTACTGGTGATTAAGGCGGGATTCATTTTTGTGGTTCGCAATCATCTGTCTGCATTTTTCAACAAAGCTGATGTGCGGCAAAAGTTCGTCTTCGTCGGGGTTGAAATCGCGGCCTGTCCCGATCAGCTCGGTGTCGGTGTTCCAATAGACAGTGAGAGCTTCTAGAGATGCAAGTTTGTGGGTGGTGTCGTGAGAGTCTTGCATGAACATGGGCTTCCAGTTGCCATCGGTGGTGATAGCACTGAACTCTTGCAAGGTGATTCCAAGGGCAAAGGGGTGGTTTGGGGCAGATATGGAGTCCTCGTAGCGAATGTGGATGTTCTTGATCTGGACCTGAACATTGTCCATGATCTTGGTGATCAAGCTCTGCGTAAAGCTCTGCGTCTTTTGCTCCTCTTCCTGGCTCAGGCCTTCGCGGTTGCGTTCCCGGAGCATCTCGGCAGAATCAAGTCGCTCCATCTTGAGTCTCAGCTGCCGTCGGTCTTCCTCGTCGGCATCATAGTTGGATTGCTCCTTGGGGGAAGCAAGCAAAAAGACATCTTCGATGAGGACCTTGACGGGGGCGCCACGCAGGTTGGACCACGGGATGACCAAAGTAAGCTCACCCAAATGGCCAGCAAAGACGTTGATGGGCAGCTTGAGCTGGTCAAGGGCTTCTCTGCGGAGCTCAAGGTCGCGCAGCTTGACGTCACCGGACCAGATTCCGACTTTGAGCTGGCCAGGATCAAAGTTCTTGACATACATGCCCAGGAACCGGTTCAAAATACCAGCCACAAGACCCTCGAGCATGGCTGCGGCGGGGTGCCCGGGGAGCCGGGGTCTAGTGGAAAGCGGAGGCGAACTTGTGTGTGTATATTTCGAGTCGAGCCGAGCCGCGATAGTGGTTGTGGTGGTGGTGGGGGGATGGGTTATGTATCCGCAGGGTTCAGGTGTAAATCAACATGGAAAATGGGAGTGGATGAACCGATCAGGCAATAATACAATCAAGAGGCGGAGGATAACGATTTCGGTGTGGGTGGATGTCAACAATGCGTCGGTTTGGCCTGAATGGTTGAGTACAGAGGTTAGCATTTCATGACAACTGCGATATGCGTATATGTACGAAGACGAAGCTTCAGCCGCCCGCTCGCCCGCCCGCCCGCATACGACAGGGCTCACCGTAGTGTGGGTGTATAGCAAGGCTAAACAAACATACCGTGATATCAAATCGGAATACGATGGTCACAAAACATAAAAAGGCCTGCCGAAGCTAGCCTTGAGCAAGGTACACCAAGTAAATAAAATGAAAATATAGTGTGCGTGCAGGTTTGGTTGGGTTGGGTTGAGTAATGTTGCGAAGCAATGCCTTCTCTGGATACATACAAGCTGAGCTATGAGCCGCATTGAGAATTTTGGAGTACGTAAGTAAGGAACAAAAGCGTAAGTAGCTAAGGTAAGCAACGCAACATAGCTAGCTGCTCGACGGATTCGGAAAGACTGATGCGTAATAAGGGTTAGGGTGTGAGTTGAGCTGGCTCTGTTAACCCTTGTGTTTAGTTGTAACCCTATCGTACTTGACGGCCAGCCAGGCACTGTCTGTTATGTAAACTGGCTGAGTATTTTCCCATGCGGTTCTCGGTGTATGTATTGTGTGCTAGGGGTTGACCGAAGCTCCAATCACATGTCTTTCTACTACTTGTCTGCACGTTTCTACAAAGGCGTTCGTTAATTTCAGTTCCTATAAAGTGATGACTTGTCGACTCTTCCCTTTCGTTTTTGTGTGTTGGTGTTCCTTTCTACTCTTGCTTTCATGTCCTACTCGTCTGCATGTGTTGAACTGAAGCAGAGAGCCCCGCTTCACCTGTAGTATTCTATTTACTTTACTCAACGTTACGTAGGGCTTCCATCCCGTTTCTTGATTTACAGTGATTTACAGTTAAAAGAACGCAAGAGATCTACCCATATTGGAACCAAGATGCTCAGTAGCACGATCGTCGTTGTGTATTGAGATGCGACTTCTTCTATCTGATCTCAAGGCTGATATTGACTATTCATAGCACTGAGCCAAAGATTGTTGTTTCATGAACGGAGGGACCTGCAGAAGTTGAGACACGGATAAGACAAGGTATAGATTCACCGGCTTACCTAGCCTAGGAACAAGAGAGCAACAGAGCGACAGAGTGAGCTGTTGAATTTCACTAGGACCCTTTCCCTGAGGCAGGTCATGCATCAAGGTTGGCACGGACGCCACAAAACCTTGGGGATAATTACTCTTGTTTGGGAATGCATATTAACTACGAGTTCGGAAACTGTCCGGTTGGGTAGGGCGGGTGATTTTGCGATAGGGGGGGGGGGGGGGTTGATTGTTAAGAGGATCCTCTGTTGGCATTTGGTGCAGATCAAGTCAACGCGGAACCAAACAATTGTACGATGAGAACGAAGAGAACGAGGGTATGTTATAGATGTTATGGTTCGTCTAGAAAACATTAAAAGCATAACGCAACACAGATGGAGAAGACTGACATGACACTAAGAGCTCTAGAGAGAAGTTTAGCAAAGGAAACAAAGAAGAAAGACAACAGATGAAAACTAGTTTATGAGCATTTAGCAGAGAATGGCTTATAGTGGGTGATATTGAGTAGACACCCTGACATCGTTGTTGGGGCGAAATGTGTGTGCTGGGGAAACGGAGGCTGAGACAGCCAAGATGTTGTAGTATAGAAGACAAAGGGGAAGGAGAGAGAGAGAGAGGTCTGAGTTAGAAGCAGGCTTCCTCTGAGTTAGGAAGGAGAGAGCGAGCAGTAGGCTTCCTCTAAGCTGGGAAGGAGAGAGAGGGAAATAATACAAGGTTCTCTCCGGGTTGGGAAGATTTTCAGCCGAACATTCCATCGAATGATCGGGACCTTCCATTTTGAGCAGCTTCCGCATTAATTTAGACTTGACATTTGAAGGCTGGGGGCTAGAGCCATTCAGGCAGCTGCTCATTTCACGCAGATCCACTTCCAACGTTACTAGTTGCAGCAAACCCCTAGACTACAAAGCTTTTCGTAAGCATGTTCGGACTGTAGTACAAGCATTAGAGACGATCTAGAACAAAGATGGGATAAGATGTAGATGCAAGCCTTACGTTAATTTCAAGCACACAGTTACAGTATTGATCAAGGAAAAAAGACGCCACTGAGCCGATTCTAGGCTGACCGCTTGTGTGTTCCTAGTCTCGATAATTTGATTGTGTTGTATTGGTTAAAGGAAACACTTATGCAAATTTGGATCTGGAAGCTTGTGTTGTAGCAATTCTGAAACAGGGGAGGTTTGGTCATTGTCCCAACTCACTTGAAACGTTCAAGCTTTGTTTGTTGCAACATGACATGGACCCTTCTTTAGCGGACATGGCGGGAGCCCGGAGCTAAACACAGCACAGCACAGCGCAGTGGGCAGTGGACGCGGAGTCTTTTTTACATGAGGCAACGAGACAGTAGAGCGCCCTACGGAGAAACTCGGTCGGGGAGTTCATCTACTGCGCTCCACTCCATTCCACAGACAGGGTCGAGTCAGGTCATATTAATTTCATGCACAACAAAGGCAGAAAGCAAGCAAGGAAATAAACAATCAAAAAGCCGAAGTGAAACGACAGCCAGCAACAAAGAATCCTAGTGTCATCTGAGGAGGTGAGCGAATAGAGAGCTAGTTTTTCGAAAGGGGGCCCTCGAGAAAGTCTCTCGCTGGAAGGAAGGTCAAGTTCCAGGTCAAGTCAATAGTGTGTTTAGCGAGCAACACAGGAAAGCAGGCAACTAACAAAACCTTGAGTTATAGCAAATGAGGCAGCAGAAAAGGAACAATACCGCCGACATTAGACGAGCTGACAAACAACAAGGCGAGAAAAAAAAAAGGCGAAGGCTATCTGTGGGTAAACAGGATTCAACAACTGCAGACTGAAATGAGATATCTTCTCAACTCCAACTCCGCTGCCGTGACACAACCAACTTGCTTGCATGGTGGCAAGATTAACATGGGCTAAGCAAGGCTTGGTCAAGAGGGTAAAAATCTCCCCCGCCGAAGAATAGCTTGGGCTCCATAAACTTGTAGGAGGGAGTTATGCCAAGGCCGTTCGCCCCGAAGAGGCTTACTCAGGCCCTAGCGAAATTAAAGGGCCAATGCACGCGGCTACCACATAGCTTTGTCACATAGTCGTACAGGTGGACAACATCCTACTACAGAACACAGAAGCAGCATGCAAGCTTGTAGTTTGGCTTGTTGGCCAAGAAGGTGCGGACTTTGTGGGAACATTAGCATAGCACGGGGCCGAGCAAGACGGATACCGAGTAACACCCCCTCCCCCCATGCTAGTGCTATGTCGAAGAAAGAAACATGGATGCTTGGGGGAGAGAGGGGAGGGGAGAGGGGAGAGGGGAGAGGGGGGGAACTGAACACACATACTTACACAAAGAATAAATATCGAGCCCTCCTCGCTCTCAATGGTAGGAAAGTTCTAAGAGATTCTTCATCACGCACTTCAACTTCTTCCCAGCGGGACCATCCTTTCTTTCATTCTTTCTCTAGTCTATCACTCGTCGGCCGGCCGTCAACCCCACTCGTTAATACATTCTTTTTATACTATCTGAGATATTCAGTTCCACGTACATATTATACACCCACCCACTCACTCAACTACTTTCGCTTTCAACCTCAAACACTTCCTCCCGCAACCATGAAGTTCACTATCGCTCTCGTCGCTCTTGTCAAGACGGCTGCTGCCATTGGCGTCACCGGCGCTGCTGAGGGCTTCGCCAAGGGCACCACTGGTGGTGGTTCTGGCAAGACTGTCTACCCCACCACCAACGATGAGCTGGTCAAGTACCTGGGCTCTTCGGAGGCTCTCAACATTGTCCTGAGCAAGACATTTGACTTCACTGACTCTGAGGGTACCGTCACCGGCGACGGCTGTGCTCCCTGGGGTACCGGATCTGCTTGCCAGGTCGCCATCAACAAGAACGACTGGTGCACCAACTACCAGGCCAAGGCTCCCAAGGTGTCTGTCACCTACAAGAAGGCCGGCCAGCTCGGTATCACCGTCACCTCCAACAAGTCGATCATCGGCCAGGGCAGTACCGGTATCATCAAGGGCAAGGGTCTGCGCATTGTGAAGCAGAAGAACGTCATCATCCAGAACGTTCACATCACCGGCCTGAACCCCCAGTACGTGTGGGGTGGTGATGCCATCACGCTCAACGGCGCCGACCAGGTCTGGATTGACCACGTCAAGACGTCTCTGATTGGCCGTCAGCACATTGTGCTGGGCAACGACGCCTCCAACCGCGTCACCATCTCCAACTCGGAGATTGATGGCCAGACTTCTTGGTCGTCGACTTGCAACGGCCACCACTACTGGGGCATGTACTTCACCGGCTCCAACGATCTGATCACGCTGAAGAACAACTACATCCACCACACCTCGGGCCGTGCGCCCAAGGTTGCCGGCAACACTGTGCTGCACGCTGTCAACAACTACTGGTACGACAACACCGGCCAGGCTTTCGAGGCCGACTCTGGCTCCAGCATCCTGATCGAGGGCAACGTGTTCGACAACGTTAAGGCCATTGCCAAGGTCGACTCTGGCAAGATCTTCTCGTCTCCCGATGCTTCTAGCAACAAGGCCTGCAGTGCTGCACTCGGCCGCGCCTGCCAGACTAACATCTACACCAATTCGGGCTCTATTACTACTAAGGACAGCAGCTTCCTGAGCAACTTTGGCGGCAAGAACGTTGCCTCCGCTGCTGCCGCCTCCACCGTGTCCAAGGTCAAGAGCTCGGCTGGCTTCGGCAAGCTGTACTAAGGGCAGCCGGTGACTATGTATGTGAGATACATATGTATATAACCAGGCCTTTGATTTCTCTTTTCTTTTCAGTTGTGCACATCAAGATGTACCTGCTATTTATTTCTATTCTCTATTTCTTCTTTACCTTTCCACATTGGGCTAGATAGCATTTTTCCATTTCTTTTTTTGCTCATGTATTTACTTGATCATATTACATATAAACGGCATTGTATGCTCTTTTTCTCTTTTTCTCTTGAATCTGCTTGAAGTTGTCTGATATCTCAAAGTGGCATTTCGTATTAGTGACTGACTGCGACTGCCTTATGTTTTTGTTCTGTTTATTGGCTGTACTGTTGAAGCTTAAAGCTATGGCATGGCCCTGGGTTGTATCAAAGTAAATTGACGTTAACGGCAGCGTTCAACTGAGACTGGCTCTGGTGTTGGAAATGTCGTCTCATGTCCATGTCTTGTGTATTGTATTGTCCAAGTTCCATGCTTCACGGAGTTGGTTGTAGCGTATGAGATGACTTGGACTTGACTAACATGCAGATGCTGGCAGGTGTCGGCAGGTGCTTACAGGTGCCCATATACACTGGCAGATTTCGACCATGCAAGTATATCGGCGCCTCAAGCCTACCAAGCCTTTGACATCGGCAGCAGTGCCTCTTAAAAAGCCTCTGATTAGCCGCTTAAATGCCAATTCTTTGCTGCAGTGACGTGACGTGACACAAAGCACAACACTTTGCACGTCGCCTCCTCATCCTTCCCTGACGCCACCCATGAAAGCCCTAAGCCCGAGATTGAGCCTCTGAACAGCTCCTTTGGTCCTATCAAGGTATTGTTTGCCTCTTTAGCCTCCGATTAAGTTGCTGCACTGCCCGAAAATACGACGGTCCGTTAAGCCTCCACCTCCACTGCACGCCATGCTTTGGCCCTAACCCAGCGCTCTAAAAGCGTCTAAAAGCGTCTAAAAGCCTCCGACCATCTCCTTTTCGCTCTTCCAGAGCACAATCTCCCTTCGGGTCTCAACAGGCAGCAGCAAAAGGCTGTGTGAGAAATGGGACACTCGCATGTTGATCGTTCCAGGCAGCTAGCAAAACAAGGAGGAGTGTTTGGGCCGGAAGCATGATGGGTAGTGCCGAGTGCTGAGGAGACGCGGCTATACTATACTCTACCGTACCGTACCGTACTGTCCTGCACTGTACGCCAGACACGTTGCGTCCCGACGAGCAAGTACATTAAGGCCGGGCTAGCCTCCGTCTGAGGGCACTCTTGTTCTGCTCCATCTTCCTCACAAACAAACAAACAAACACACACACACACAATGGCAGAAGAAGAGAACGACCTTTACAAGTACGACCCGTCGTTTGTCGCGGCCGTCGTCTTTGCAATTGCATTCCTACTATCTTCGCTGCTCCACGCCGTCCAGCTTGTGAAAACGAGAACATGGTTTTTCCTGCCTTTCCTGCTTGGCTCTTTATGTGTGTATCCAGCCCAACTCAACCACCACGTGTCGTGCCCCAGCAGCACACTACACAACACAAGAAGACTAACAAGCCCGCCCCCTCCCCCGTCTAGTCGAGACCATTGGCTTTGCCGCCCGCGGTGTCAATGCTAAAGAGACGCCTGATTGGTCCCTGGGACCGTTCATCATGCAGTCTCTTCTCCTTCTTCTCGGTCCGACCTTCTACGCCGCATCCATCTACATGATCCTGGGCCGCCTGATTGCCCTGCTGGAGGCCGAAAAGTACTCTCTAGTTCGGGCGTCGTGGCTGACCAAGTTCTTCTTGGTCGGAGACATTGCTTCCATTGCTCTTCAGAGTCTAGGTGCGTCCATTCATTTGCCTCGGTGATATACCTGCATTGCATGAACAATGACAGCCCGCAATGATCCAAGTTCTGACTTTTTCCTTTGTGTCTTTCTGCAGGAGGCGGACAACTGTCCAACGCCGATACTGCCGACCAGAGGAAGTCAGGAGAAAACATGATTGTCCTGGGTCTAATCATCCAAATTGTCTTCTTCGGTCTCTTCATAATCGTCACGTGCCTCTTCCACTACAGACTGCAGCAGAAGCCGACATCCAAGGTGCAAAGACTCGACAACACATGGCGCAGACTGCTGGTTGTACTATACGTCACAAGCTTGTTCATCTTGATTCGGTCGCTTTTCCGTCTCATCGAGTACGTCCAGGGCGAGGAGTCGGAGTTGCAGGCCAAGGAGATTTACATCTATGTCCTGGATGCTATCTTGATGCTGGCATCAACTGCCCTGTTCAACATCTTCCACCCATCCAAGTGTTTCTCAAAGCAGAACTTGGGCAAGGGAAGCATCAGAGACTCGGCTACACAGCTCACAGACTATGACACGGAGTACCAGAGAGTCGGGGTATAAGAAGCGCATATAATCATGAGTGGGGGGGGGGGGGGGCAGATAAACTCACGTAGAGCTTCCCCTTCAGCTCGCGGTCGCCCCGCAGCTTGACAAAGACCACTTCGTCCAGCAACAGGCGCACCAGGTCCAGCGGCTCCGACACGTGTGAGGAGGTGGCTTCGTCGTCGGCCATCTGTGCACGCGGTAGAGCGAGAGTCGGGGGTTTATTTTAGCGTGTCTGGTCTCGGGTAGTCACGTTCAACATAGCAGCAGGCAGGCAGGGTATCATTTCGGCGGCGGCAACAGCGGCGGGGGCATTGGAGTCGGCGTCGGCTTCGGAGGGGGCGTTGATAGCATCGGGAATCGGGAGGGTTGTCGTCGGCATCGGCATCGGATTCGGCATCGGAATCGGTCAAGCAACATCCCCCCCTCTTCCTCCGCCCCTCCCCCTCCCCCGCCTTCACCTCACCTCACCCACCCCGGCCGGGCCACAGCAAAAAGAAGAAAAAGACACACCTTTTAAAGCAGAATTCTCACCACGTGAAAAAGAAAAGCAGGGTCGCTGTACAATAAGAAACGACAAAAAAAAAAAGGAAGCTGCCTCACAGAATCACAGAAAGCCAGTAAAGAATCGTCCCAAGTAGAACAAAAAAGAAATCATTAACAGTAGAAACAAAAAAGAAACTAAAAAAAAAGGCACAAAGTATCACCGCTTCTCCAAAGCCTCAAGGCTGACAAAGTTCCCGCCTCTAAATGTGGCAGAAAAAGCGAGCCCATGGCTTCATCAGGAAGGCGGTGAGGAATAGCTGTGGCAGCCCGTGCACAGTACGCACTGTTGACATACTGTATCCGCATTGGGGAGTTTGTTGTTATTGGACAGGGTTAGAGACCCTAGAACTGCACTTTAAGCTTCTCCTCTCCTCTCCTCTCCTCTCCTCTCCTCTCTCTACCCGCTCACTTCTTGGACTTCTTGCTGCTGCTGTGTTTCTTATGCTTGCGCTCTGATGACTTGTGCGCCTTTGAAGACTCGGCCACAGCTTCGGCGTCGGCCGCTTTTGCATGGCGCGGCCGCTGCTTTGTGCACTCTTTTTCCTTTTCGCGCTTTAGCTCGTGCGGTTTGCGCTCGGCATCTTCCGCCGGCGCGGGCTCTGTAGTAGTCGGGGCAGGGGCTGTAGCTGTAGCTCTGGCGCCTGGTGTCTTGGTAGCACCGTCACCCTCTGCTTCGATGCTGTCTTCTGCGCCAGCTGCCACGTCATCGCCGCCGTCATCGCCGCCAACTTCGACTGCGCTGGGACTCACGAGGCGCAGGTCGTTCAGGTACATGTAGCGACTGAGCGTGATCCAGCCCCAGCGGAACCAGCGCATCTGGCTGATGTGTGCCTGCGTCATGGCCGCACGGGCGCGCGACACGCTGGGCACGTCTCGGCCCGAGCCGAGGAAGGGGCTAAAGAAGAGGAGGTTGTTGGGGGTCTCGACGACGGCATTGTTGTTGTTGCTGTTGTTGTTGTCGTCGTCGGCTGGCGACGGCGGCGGCGAGACAAAGCCCGTCCCGCTGCCGAGCCAGACCACGAGCGAGGCAAGGGCGTCGTGGAAGCCGACGTACTTGCGCAGCATGCCGACTGTCGTCAGGGTGTACAGGTCAACCGGGGACTTGCCGCCGGCGTCGGCGAGGTGGGCCAGCCAGGAAACAAAAGCCCGGGCGCCGTGGAAGAGCGAGATGTGGTTTGGGTGCGCCGAGATTCCGTGCTGGTCAAAGGTGATGACGACGTCGATATTGGATACGGGGGCTTGGGAGCTCGGGCTGCCGGTCGTGAAAAGTCGGGCGAGAAAGGCGCTGATCTTGTCTGTGTCCCAGCGGGTCGTCATGGAGTCGGGGAAGTCGCTATTGCAGCATGTCAGTGTCAGTGTCAGTGTCAGTGCACGGGGCCTCTTTGACCAGGGCTTCAACTCACGGGCTCTCCACCACAAACACATCGTTCTCGGTCCTCAGCCCCAGCAGCACGGCGCTCTTCTGCAGCTCCTTCTTGCGCGTCTCGCCCAGCCCGTCTGCATCGCCCGAGCTCAAGCATAGGATCTTGACGTGGTTTCCCGTCTCGGGCCGCGTCAGCGCCAGCACTGTCGGCGCAAAGAACATGGCCTCGTCGTCCGGGTGCGCGATCAGCAGGCAGATGCGCTTGTTGCGCAGCGTGGGCAGCCGTGGCTGTACGGCCGACGCGAGTCCGGCGTACAGCGCTGGCAGCGCTACGAGGGCGGCGCCGACGGCTAGGAGAGACACTATGGCCGGGTCGTGCAGGCGCAAGCCGGCGGGGACCATTTTCATGGTGGGCGGAAACACGGGGGGGAGGGGGAGGAGGGCGGAGGGCGGAGGGCGGAGGGCGGAGGGCGGAGGGCGGAATAGCAAGATTCGGTGGGCGGGCTGAAAACGGCTGTAGCACAGGTGGTGGATTGTGACAAGTCACCCAAAGGCAAAGAACAAACGAGCAGGCCGATAACAAGCAAAGCTGGCTGGAATCGCCGGCCAAGACTTGGCTGGGCTTAACAACAAAACCTCCTCGTGATCCGCTTTGAACGGGCGATCCTGGTCGCAGTCGCTCACCGCCTTTTTGCAGGTCACGGCAAAAAGCGGCAGAAACAGGAAGACGGAGGAAGGAACACTTTTGTGTCTCTTAACGGCAGGCGCGGGCGGTAAAACTCAGGGTTTCTCCATCTGGTCATTGCCTTCTTGTTCTGTTTTTCCCCTGCAGGCCAAGCCTCCCTCCTGCATTTCGTGCAGCAAGAGCCAGGCTGCTAGCAAAGCTACTGTATCTGCTAAATGAGCACCCATTAAGTGGGGACAAGCTGCTCAGGCACCCAGCCTTGCTGAACACATTACCAAAACTCAGGGCACACCACCGGCCTTTGTCGTGATACCACTCCCAGCACAAAGCCTGCTTGCTTCAGAATGGCCCGCCGCCGCAAAGAAGACCCCCCCGCCGAGAGCATCAAGCTCAGCCAGCCCGACCGCAGCGGCCCGGCCGAGGAAACCCTGATCGAATGGGCCACCAAGCGCGACCTGTTCACGCAAGCCGACGAGGCCGAGGCCGCCGCCAAAGCCAAGGCGAAAGCCAAGGCCAAGAAGAGCAACAGCAAGGAGCCCGTCATTTCCAAGGTCAAGATCAAGCACAGCGACGGCCAGACAATGTACTCGGCCGCCGAGGACGGCGACGACGAGGCTGACCAAGAGACCGACGCCGACGACGACGAGGAAGGCCTGACGCCCGGCCAGGAGCGCTTCATGGACTGTGTGCTGTGGACCATGAGCCTGACCATGGCGCACTTCACGCTCGACGTCTTCGTGCATAACCAGTACGGCCAGGACCTGGAGTGGATGACGATCCTGCGCCACGCACCGCCGGCATTCTTCCGTAAGGCCCCCCTCCCTCCCCGCTACTGCCGCGCCCAACGCCGAGTCCGCTGTTGCTAACACTCTTCAACGCCAGTCATCTTCCTCCTCTTCTGGGTCATGCACGAGACCCCCGCGAACCCCGTCCTGATACCCCTCCTGCCCCGCACGTGGCAGCACAACATCCGCCAGTTCGTCTTCCTGGCCTGCAGCATCTTCTGCGGCTGCTACATGATCTACATCACGAATATGCACGGCTACCTGGCAGTCATGCGCCAGGCGCCCATCATTGGCGTGCTCTGGATCTGGACTGTCATCGAAATGGACCTCTTGTATGCACTTATCAGCGTAGTCGTCGAGGCTGCATTCCTGTATAAAGGGGGGTACAGTGTCATGTAGAGAAGAGAGGGAAAGACTGTGTTTGTGCATATACCATCTAGATGCATATAGAACCATAGAATCCTGTCGAATTCCCGGGCTGGCAAGTTGTGCCTCCCGCCTGCGCCCATTTAGTCCGTCTGCGTAAATCTATGCGGTTCCTGGAACAAAGACGATGTCAACGAGATTCTGGCCGGCCTCTGCGCCTCCATGGTTCCTGTAAAGCTCTGGCTCACTTCAAACACCCGCTTGGGGTACTCCAGAGCCTTCATGATATCCGACGACGAGTGGCCCCACGACTCGACATACACGCAGATGGCCTGTCCCTCGACCCGAGCCCGCCGCAGAATGCCCTGCGCGTCAAACTCAACCAGCCGCGCATACCACCAGGCCACCAGCACCAGCGCCGGCAGGTCCTTGACGCGCAGCAGCTGCTGAAAGCGCGCGTCCATGGCCCGCAAGAAGGCAAAGCACATGAGCACATTCTCGGCCGTCACCTCACACTCCAAGCACTGCGCCACGACGCTCGCCGCCGCATGGTACGGATTCGCCGCCGCCGTGGTCAGCCCGGGCTTGAGATCCAGCAACGCCGCCATCGCGCCCGGCAGCGCGTCGAACTCGGCGCCCCACCCCGCCGACGGCACCAGGCTCGCCGGCAGCCGCCGCAGCCCGCGCAGCCGCCGTGCCGACTCGCCAAACACGCTGTCCGCGCCCAGCGTCTGCACCAGGTCAAGCGTGCCCGCCGTGTTGTTGTTGTTGTTTTGCTGCTGCTGCTGCTGCTGGCACAGCTGCATCCAGTCCAGGTCGCGCGGCTCGGGCCGGCGCACGGGCCATGCGTCCGCCACGCCGCGCGTGTCGTGCGCGCTAAAGGCCACGTGGCTCATGAGCGCGACGCCGGCCCAGAGCGCATCGCGGTCGGCGGCAGGCTGCATCGTCTCGAGCGGGGCGGCGGCGAGGCGCGCAGCGAGCATGGCGCGCGCGTGGTGGTGGTGGAAGGTGATGGCGTGCTGGCGGCTGGCCGGCGTCGGGAGAGTGCAGTCTTGGTGGATGAGCGCCAGGGCAAAGACGGCGTGCAGCAGCCAGCGCTGGCCCTGTGCGGCGACAAGCTGCAGCACGGCGGCCTTGAATGCTGGCGTAGGGCCGTGGAAGCTGAGGATGGCCACGTTTTGCGAGAAGTCCTGTAGCAGCGCCGGCGTTGAGGACGGGAGAGGCTGCTCGCTTCCGTCTGCGAGTGGGATTGTAAGGAACGGGAGAACGGTCATCGGCGGTTGTTGTATGTTATCCGCAATCCCGTTGTAGCCCCTGTACGACGTCAAGTCCAGCTGTAGCTCCAACACAGGGACGGCCGGCTTCATGACCTGGTCCAGGGCAACGAGGCCCATCTGTGCAGCGTCCGGACCGGCGGCTACAGCGCCATACGAGCATGATACGTGGAAGGACACACATCGCAGGCAGGAAGGTTTCTGCTCATCACACTGTCTGCAACGTGAGCACGTGACACATGGCGTCGGCGCACATGGGGGGG
Source organism: Chalaropsis ovoidea (assembly GCA_038407185.1). Taxonomy (NCBI): domain Eukaryota; kingdom Fungi; phylum Ascomycota; class Sordariomycetes; order Microascales; family Ceratocystidaceae; genus Chalaropsis; species Chalaropsis ovoidea. The sequence continues at coordinate 13,205 of JAXHKQ010000124.1, read as the reverse complement.
GGGGTAGCTATACATACCTTTACCCGCCGGATCTTGCAGTTGGCACACCCACCGCGAGACTTGCGGTGCGCGCGGCGTTTGCGCGGGACAACAGTCTCTGCCGGACCCTGTGCCGGATTCAAGCGTGGATCTGCAGCTGCAGGTGCGACTGGCATGGCCATGGCTGGAACAGCCGCCGCTTCACGATATGCCTGGGGGACTCCTAGAGAATGATGTGGCGCTGACGATGTGGCGCTGATGATGTGGCGCTGTGTGTGTGGCGTGTTCACAAAACGAGGCAGTTACTCTAACCGGCGGAGGAGCAGCCAGGTCAAGTCTGTGCAGCGGCAAGACAAACACGAGGCGAGGGAAATGGAAATAAAAAATAAATGAGAAATAATGGAAATAAGAAAAAATAAAAAAGAATAAAAACGAATAAAAAAAAAAAAATATCGTCTTTTTCCAGGCACATAAATCAACTTTGCATTTAGAGACCTCGACTTAGAAATCACATCCTGGTCGTGGGTCTAGCCGACTTTCGTATTCAAGATATGGCTCCACTTTTAATCGACAGAGCCAGATTGTCACGTGTCACGAGAACCCCACTCATAAGTGTACAAAGGATACTATCACGAGGCAGAGAGCAGAGACGAAGAGGCGCTCACGTTGGAGATAAAACAAGATTCAAAGAGGATAAATAAAGTAAATAAGTCAGATACCTACCAGCCACATGACAGGACAACACATGAACAGAACAGGAGAACAGAAAAACAGTAACAACGACGACGACAAAACCGAGAAAGAAACACAGAAAAGGGAATAGGAGAAACACGATTTTCAAGTGAGCAGAGGAAGATAAGACAGGTGGTAGTGTGTGTGTGGTATATTGAGAAGGAAGAAGAAGAAAAAGAAAAAAAGAAAAAAAAAAGAGACAAGAAAAGTGCCGATCAATGGTAGGACAGAGAAGTATGGAAGAAAAGGCGCCGATTTGTTGTTCCGGGTCGTCAAGGGGAACAAAGACAAAAAGAAAAGGAGACAGCAAAAGAAGAAAGGGAAAAATAAAAGAGGAAACAAAAATAAAAGAAGATTAGATCCATCGTCATGTTCGTAAGAAACTCGTACAGTCGGACGGGACAAGCATGCTCGCTGCTTCGGGTCGAGATCGTGAGGACAAGTCCAGGAGAACCTCCAGCGTGTGGCAGATGACAGGGAGGAGGCGGAGGGCGACATCGCATACAAGGTACATGTGGAGAGTGGGTGTGTGATAGACGGTGCGGGTGCGGGCCGGCGTTTAGTAGGCCCAGATCTTGAGCTGCGAGTCCCACGAGCCTGTGCACAGACTTATTCCGTCATTGGACACGCCCAGGCAGCTCACGCGGTTCTCGTGGCCCACCAGCGAGCCGACCTTTTCGCCGCGCGTCACGTCCCAGACCTTGCACTCGAAGTCGTCGTACCCGGCAAATAGCAGACGGCCAGATACGGAGGTGGCCACGGATGTGATGCCGCAGAGAATGGACTCGGACTAGAGGGGGGGACAGAAGAGCGGGGGTTAGAAAGAGGGGACAAGTTAGGAGGTAGAGAAGGTAGAAGAGGAGTAGAGGGAGAGTGGAGGAGTAGAGGAAGAGAGGAGGAGTAGAGGAAGACAGGCTATGCGGACTAAGGGTGGTATACTTACACCGTACAGGTTCAGCTCGCGGTCGGCGCGCACGTCGAACAATCGGCAGGTGGCGTCGTCGGATCCGGTGACAAACGAGTGGCCGTCGGGGAAAAAGTGGATGGCGTTGATGTCGGACTCGTGGCCGGCAAACGTTTGCACGGCCTTGCCGGCGCGAATATCCCACATCTTGGCAAAGGCGTCGCAGGCACCAGACACAAAGGTGTTCTGGTTGGTGGGGTTCAGGCTGATGCTCATGACATCGCCCAGGTGGTCGGCGAATTCGACTTCCTTCTGGCCCGTCTCAATGTTCCACTTCATGCACGTCATGTCACCCGACGACGTGATGATGGTCTTGTCGTTGACGAAGCGGCAGCACGACAGGTATCCGGCGTGGCCCGAGAGCTCGCGGGCCACACGCGTCGGGCCGTCCCGCTGCTGATTCAAGTTGTAGATGGAGCAAATGTTGTCCAGACCACCGCAGGCCACAAAGTTGCCCGAGGGCGAGTAGGCGCAGGTCATGACCCACGAGGATCGCAGAGGGATGGCATGGACCTTGTTGGTGGTGTAAGCGTCCCAGATGATGAGCTTGCCGTCCTGCGAGGCCGAGACCAAGTGTCTTCGGTCGGTTGACCAGTGCATGGCGTAGATTTTGGCGAGATGGCCCTTGAGTGAGCGCTTGGACTTCATGAGCTGGCCTCGGGGGATGGGGTCGTGAGCCTGCTGGGAAATGGAGCGGACTAGAGGGAGACGTGTTAGCTAGGGAGTGTGGGGATGGTGAGTGTAGGAGGGTGTGGGATGGTGAGTGTACGACGGACGGCACGGGGAGTGTAGACAGTCCCGTGTCCAACGGCGCATCGCCTTCTCGGTCTACTCACGCGTCGTGTCGGCAAGCTCGTCCTTCTTGCGCTTAATGCGGTCTTTCAAGGCCTCGGCATCGCGACGCGCCGCCTGGATGCGGCTTTGCAGAGCCTCGGGCGAGACATCGCCGTGGGAGTTCATTTTTCCGGGGGGATGGTGTGTGTGTGGGCGTGATGAGACCGGTGGGTATATGATGCAGGAGGCGGTCTACTGTGACAGCTGCGGAGTGCTATCGTAGGTCGTCGATGGCGACAAGCGTGAGGCGCTGTGTCGCTGTGATTCTGCGGGATTTAAGTGGCAGACGATCAATGGGCGCGATGATGATTTCCGGAGCCGATTGTCGATGGATTTCCGCGGCCGGCGATGGTTTGGATTCGTGTAGAGGCGCGTTGCGTTCCAAGGCCAGGTTGCTGATAATTGAAGGCTTTTTTTCTAGGTGGTGAAAGGTCGATAAGTGGTGATGTTGACGAGGAATAAAATGTCGAATTGAAGGGCGAAAAAAAGGAGAAATTCGAGTAGATAAAAAAAAAAGAGAGAATTGAAAATATGAGTGGGAAAAATAAATAAAAACGGAAGAAAAAAAAAAGAAACGAATTCAGAGACGAGCAAAAATGATGAAGAAAAAGAAGAGCAGGAAAAAAAACAAGGATGGAACTTTGTGGCGAGAAGGGGGAGAAGAAGAAGGAGAGGGAAAATATGGCAGGAGACAAAAAGGGCAGCTGCGAAAATAAAAAGAATAAAAGGAAGGAAGTCAGGGTATTATTTTGCCGTGCGTGCAAGGAGGAGGAAAGAGCCTAGCCAGGCCAGCCAGCCAGGCCAGCCAGGCCAGGCCAGGCCAGCCGGGCCAGCTAGAGCACTAGAGCACTAGAGCACTAGAGCACTAGGGCACTAGAGCTAGAGCAAAATGGCAAGAGCAACAGGAACAGGAACAGGAAGGCAGAAAGAGGAAGACACTTGGGATTGAGCCATAAATTAACTGAGCACTGCACTAACCACAACCCAAGAAGGAATAAGGGAAACAGCCGAGAAGGGGGGATGGGGATGCCTTCCCAAAAAGCAGCAATCCAAGCGTTTGCTCCTGCTTCTTAGTGCTCTTGCCTTGCTTTGCCTTGCCTTGCCGTTGCTCTTGCTTCTCTTGCTCCTGCTCTTACTTCTCTTGTTCCTGCTCTTGCTTCTCTTTCCCCTGCTCTTGCTCTTACTTCCTCTCGCTCTTGCCAAATAACACAACCAAAAATCCCACTTCCTCAATCCACTCTCCCCTCCTTCAACTCAATACCGCCGCCGCTCTTGCCTTTTCCCTTCCGAAAACTAACGGAAAGGAGCAGGGATAGGGGAGGGGCTATGCTAGTGCAAAACAAAGGTACTGCAGTTACGGCTTTGGGGGAGTCGTCGAGTAAGGGAAAAAAAAACGGACAGCAACTCTCGTGGCAGCAGGAAAGGCTTCGGGCTTCCCATCTACCTACATAAAAAAAAACAAATATCTACAACACACCAGCCCGAGACTCAGGTAGACCATTGCAGGAGAAAAAAAAAAGTACATACATCAACAACAACAAACAGCCCGTCGCACTACAGCATAGACCGTGAGACACTGCCGGACAAAGGATTCCCGACTTGGTAGTTGCAGTGCACTTCCTACTCCGACAAATCGTGGCCCTTTGTCTTTTCTTTCTCGTCCTATCATTCGCCTTCCTTCTTTAACTACTTTGCTTGCATGCTATTTGGGAACAGACGCCTGCAAGTCATAGCACCACCACACTACCACCACCACACAATGCACGGTGCCTATACCACAAGATGAATGTATAGCTACTTAGATGTAGGAATACACAATGCGCAACTACTGAAGTAAGTACGTGCGTGCTCCCGACACCTGTTGTTGTCCTCCGTGATACAGTGTAAACCTCGTCACTCCACAGTGGTCAAGGCCCAGCTTGATATATCCAAGCACAACCAAGCAACTACCCTCCCTACACGCAATATGCATATACAATGTACCTACACACATATGCCAGGCAGGTGCAGTTGCAGTTGCAGTTCCAATTTGCAATTGCAGTTTGTGTCCGCACAAGCCTAGCTTTTGGGAAGGATCGAACAACCCTTGTTGCTTTCTTTTTTTTTTTCGTGATTCCTTTTTCACTGCAACAGTACCTGCTTTGGTCTGAATAATTAAAAATCAAGACGAGACGGAAGAGAGAAACAACGGCAACAAAACAGGCAGTTGCCCATCAGTCTATACCGTGACTGCCACAAAAGAAATGTCTCTCGCTGTCTCTGCTTCTGTCTCTTTATTCTCTTTTTTTTTTTCGCCTCTGTAAATGCATCGGTGTCTGTATCTGTCCTGTATCTGTATCTCTCAGATACTTGTTGTCTCTCATTGTCTCTGCCTTCCAGAGGACCGGCCGCGAACAGGCCCGCCCATATTATATGCGAAATTGATGCAACGAAATGAACCAAAGTGGAGCCGTGCCTTCCCTTCCCACCTCCATTCAGAAAAGAAGAGGAACACCGCCAGAAAAGTCAAGAGTACCCGCCACACTGTGCCCAGATACAAAGCTGCGTCACCCTTGCCCTTTCACTATTTGCGTGCGACAAATGTAATACACAGTGTCAGACAGTATAGATATACACAGTACAGGAAGGGTTGTCGGAAGGCAGTAGGGTTGCATTCTTGGGTTTCTTCAATTCTGCTTGCCATATTAGCAGTCATTGACATGACTTGCTGTTTGGACCTTGGAGGCTGCAGGTTATCTTATTCCATGTTGTGTGCTCTGACTTTTGTCCGTACCTAGTTCTGAAGGTACTTTACAGTTGTACCTGTGGATGTACCGATGTACATTTCTACATCTTCAAGTTTCCCGTCGCTTCCTTTTCCTTGTATTTACATGTAGTGCTCCATGTACCCCTGCTCCTTCTGCTTTAGTTCCTGCGTTTCTTTTCCCTCGTTTTATCCGAACTTTTTATTCCTGCTTGTCCTATCGTCTTATCGCCTGCCGTCTTGCCTACAGCTTTGTCTCGTTCCTCTCTTCTTAGTCAGCATCAAGATTCAAGGGAGTCATAGAGAAGTAGGGATTACAAGACAAGGGATGGAAATAGAAAGCTAAAAAGCGAGCTCAGAAGCTGTTTGGAAGTGACAGAGGTAGGGGCAAGGCTGTGGGAGCGAGGCTGACAAAGAGGAGAGCGGCTAATATTGGCTGCTTTGGGACTTGGTTTCAGGTCTCGTTGGGCTTCTTACAGGCATGAGCCTGCCTGTCTCTAGCGAGCGAGAGCGCTAAACCCAGTGATGGAAGCACTGAGATACAGGCGGGTCTCAGCATGTAGTGCAGAGTACTGTTAATTTCTTTTCTTTTCCATTTTCTTTTTCTTCTTCTTTTTCCCGCTTTTTCCCAATTTTTTCCTCTTTTTCCTCTTTTTCTTCCCCTCTTTTTCTTTTTTCCTCCCTTTTTCACTCTGAGCACAGACGCGCCTAATCTCGGGCAAAGGCACAAAACGGGGTATTCAACAAGATCACAAAGACGGCTTAGTTGAAGGTTTTCTTCTGTAGCCTCTCTTTCTATCACGCTGGCTGATGTTTAGTCCCGACTTTGGTCTAATTTTCTCCGTCTCTATCCCCCTTTTTTTTCGTCCTCTCTTTTGACTTGTTATAATCCAGCCAATGTCGTGATTGTTTGTGACATCACCACGTAGCTCACACCTAGGGTTCATGCCCATTGGCTACGTATTCCACCCGTTAGGGTCACGAGCTTCCATCATACAGCAAGCAGGGTCTATAATGCCTATAAGATCTGCAGGACCCTACAGGCGGACAAACTTACAGGGCTTATAGGGCCTTACAACGGCAGATCCCCAACTGAAACCAAGAGAAATTAATCCACAGGCCCACCCCGTTTAAAGCTTTTGCCTGGAACAAGGCAAGTAGCTGGCGATCACTGGTGGTGATTGCCCGATGGACTGGGCTGCGCCTTCCAAACTTGACAAGCAAACGGGCATTGTACAGAGAAGCAAAAGAGCCAATAAGAACACTAGAAACAACCTACTAAGAACCAAAGACCCAAAAAGAACACCAGAAACAACAACGTAAATAGATCGGGCCAGGTCAGGGGAAAAGATCAGCAAAGACAGGGAATCAGACAGAACCACATGGATGCGATAACCTCAGTTTTGGCAGGCAACTGCTACATGCTCTGGACTTGCGACAAACGACGACAACCTCGAAGAAGAAGGCACGCCCGTTTGTCACCCGCTGACCTTTTCACGGTATTTCTGTGCTCCCCGCTTTCGCGTCTTTCTTTATTTCTCTCTGTCTCTCTCGTTCTATATCATCACTCGACGTCTTCTTCTCCTGCTTTCAAACATCAACTGCTCTTCTATCTCTCTTCCTCAAATCACGAACTTACAATCTTCTCCTCCTCTGTTGTCCCGACACTCCCTCAGCTATCAACAAGCGCCAATTTGATAGTCACAAGTAGCGCGCACGGCCTCTCCGCCCATCTCCTCTCCCATCCTAGTCGACCCCATGTTTTCTCTCTGCCTTTCCTCCTTTTCTTTCAGCCAAGTTTCACTTTATCCGGCCTTCAAGCTTCATCGTGTTGTGGCTTTTCTTTTGTCTATCCAGAGTCCCCTTGGAAGTTTGACTGCCTTCTCCATGACGGCACGGTAATGGGCTGGGCTGCCTGGAGTGAGAAAATAAACCCTGTGTACGTACGAACCAGTCGCCTTATGCCAAGCCAAGTCTTTATCCGCTTCAGCTTTCTTTTGGACCTCAGCTTCGCTATGCTCTCTGATTGGCTGATATGCGAAGGTTGAGCCGTCGTATCTGGTGTCACAAACAAGTGACAACGACTTCATCTCATCACAAATCCTAGCCAGCACTACAACGTAGTGTTGGTTGTGTTTGTTTACATGCCCGCTAACTTGCAATTCTTTCAAAGTTCCAGCCCCGATTGATTGACTATGAGGACTCGAGTGCGAACCAAAAATGATTACTGCGGTTGTTCCAGTTTCCTCGGCCCGTTATTGCAATCCTTATCGGGCGACATTTACATTGCTCTGGGGAATAAAGAAGCCCGAAACCAAACATCCTGTTGACGGCCTTTCAAATCCCCGCCAAAATCAAAGTGTGGCTATGCTCAGATCGATGCCCTTAAGTTGGACTTGAAACTAACGCCACAGACAACAGACCACAGACAACAGACAACAGACTATAGACAACAGACAAAGAGCGATATCAGACCGTCTCTTTCAACACTGGCATGACCTAAAAAAAGAATCATGTTTCTTTCAAAGCCAACAAAGAAAAACAAAAACGCCTCAGCCTACCACTGGCACATGCCACAATTGGCAGAACTGGGCTAGGCTGTGCTGAGCATCTAGCGTTTCTTTCAACTCAATATCAACAAAGAAAGAGACCAAGATAGTATCTACGCAACGCCTCGAGTGATAGGCGTCACATCACATCAAGTGCGCTGGCTCACCAGCACGAGGCGGTATCGTGCCCAAGGACGAAATACTTAATGAAGGGTGAGTCGACAACTTTCTCTTCTCTTTCTTTTTGTTCCCTACCATATTGCTTTCACCTACACCTTTCCATACTCTTCTACACTTTCGAGTCTTTGTTTCTCTTACGTCTTTTGTGAATCTTCCGTTCTCTTTCAACTCCGCCTCTTGCACGCCTTCTTCTTCGCCAATCTATATTTCAACTACTTTACTCGCCAGTCTTTGTTTGCCTACCATACTGCACTTTTCCCTTTGTCCTTTTATTCTCACAATCATCATGAACAACACGCCATCCGCAAAGAACTCTGCTAACCAGGTGGCCAACAAGAGAAAGACCACTGAAGGTCCCACTGGGTCCGCCAAACGTTCGCGGAAAAATGTTGCCTCTGTTGATAACGGAGACGCCGGTGATTCCGGCAGTCCTTCTGTAGCTTCAGCTACCCCCGATGCCTCGGAGAAGACTGCACCCCGTGCCAATAAACTGGCCACCAAAAACAAGGGCAAAGCTGCCCAAGCCACGGCCAAGAAAACCAAGGCAGCTACAGCTTCCACTAAGAAGGCTACTAAGGCCAAGGCTACTGCAACCAAAGCCTCAGGCAAGGCCGCAGCTAAAGCCACGGACAACAGCATGCCTCCTCCGAAAGTCCCCCTTCCACGGACCCCGGTGACGAAAGCCAGAGGCCAGCATTCATCTCCACGCAGTGCTAAAACCAGCAGTGCTAGAACAAGCAGTGATAGAACCAGCAGCGTTGCCAGCACTTCTGTCACCGATGACAGCACAGTATCTGCCGCCTCTACCTCCCGGAGCTCTTCCAGCCGGAGACTCAACAATCGTCCACAACAGCGCTATGAAATATTTGTCTGTGGCTCCGGATTGCGTGGTGAGCTTGGCCTTGGCGCAAATGACTCTCAGGATGATTCGGAATACGCCACTGTAGCCCGCACGCCTTTACGCCACCCATATCTTGACAGCAAGTCGGTTGGGGTTGTCCAAGTTGCTCTTGGCCTTAACCACGCCGTTGCCTTGACCCACGACGGGCATGTTTTGACCTGGGGCTCCAACTACTTTGGAGCACTTGGAAGACCTACTCGTAACTTCAGCAAAAAGGGAAATGGCGCGAACAAGAAGGAAGACAATGCGGCTTCAGAGAAAGCTTCAGAGGGATCAGTAGCCGGTTCTTTCGACGAGTCCGACAGCGATCTCACCACCGATGGCATCACCGCACTGGCCAAGTCGACGTCCACGCCTCTGGAAGAAGTCGAGGCTATGCCCGGACGTGTTTCTTTCAAGAACGTGTTGAAAAACAGCGAGGAAATCGTGCAGGTAACAGCCACGGACCATGGAAGCTTTGCCCTCTCCAGCACAGGCGTGGTGTATGGCTGGGGAGTGTTCCTGGTATGTATATGTATTGCGCTTCTATTATCAAGCCCGGATAACCCATGTACTAACCTTGTTCTATCCAGAACGACGAGGGAGCGCTTGGAATTTCCAAGTCTCGCATTCAACAAAAGGGCTCCCGCAACTCTAATGGTATTCCCGCCAATCAACTGATTGCGCAGTCTCCCGAGAAGATCGATTGTCCCGACAAGGTACGCAAGATGTCCGGCGGTGCCAACCATCTTATCTTTGTCGATAACGTCGGCGACCTCTGGGCCCTTGGTGCCGGAGGTCAGGGCCAGCTGGGCCGCCGGCTGATTACCCGCTTTCAGGCCGAGGCCTTGGTTGCGCGCCAGGTTGGCAGCCGGATGAGGATCGAGCGGGTGCGCACAGGATCGCACCACAGCTATGCCATTGACAAGAAAGGCCGAGTCTTCAGCTGGGGCCTGAACAACTATGGACAAACGGGCAACCGATCGGACCATTTGGAACACGACGATGCTTTCCAAATTCTGCAGCCAACCATAATCCAAGGCTTTGAGAGCTCGCATGTTATGGATATTGACGGCGGCATGCATCATGGTATCGCGTGCACGGAGGGCGGCACGGTGATGACGTGGGGTCGGTGCGATGATGCGCAGATTGGAGTGGATCGAAGTGCGCTGGCAAAGCTGGATGAAGCAAACTTTGTTCTGGATGCCAATAAACGGCATTGCGTGTCACTGGAAAAGGTGACTGTGCCTAGTAAGTTGCGGACGGTCGCTGTGGTCCATTGCCTGCCTACCTTTTTTATTTCTGTGATGAACGATTTGCTAACCAACATGCTTGAGTAGACTTCCACGGGGCTGTGGCGGTTTCTGCCGGTCGGGACAACTGCTTTGTTGTCGATGAAGAAAACAACCTTTGGGCGTGGGGATATGGCGGGGAGTACCAGACTGGGCTGGACACGTGTGAGTCGCAGGCTGTGCCACAGCGTGTGAAGGGAGAGCTGCACGATTCAGATGAGGTGTCGTGGGCCGAGAGCCGTGGTAGCTTTACGTTCATTGGGGTGGCGGTCAAGTAGGGTGGGTGTGGGGTGCGGTGCGGTGCAAAGGTGTGAAGATAGGGTGGGTAGGGGAGAGGGGGAGGGGGAGGGGGAGGGGGAGTGGATATACGGGTATACGGGTCTCGGCAGTACGGGTCTTGGTGGTCCTGGCGGTCTCTGCTATAGTTGGTTGGTCTTTCGTTTCATGTCGTGTATGCAGGTAGATAGATTTATATGGTTGATATGTGGCATATCTGATCTCACGGGCCCACCCAATAGGTGGGCTGTATCTCGCAGCTTACAGCAGCACTCTTGGTCTAATGCAACCAGGCATCAAGATGTGTTGCACGGATTCTTCATGTCTCCAGCGATATTTGATGGAGCGGGCCAGCAGGTGTGTACGCAGAGCCTGTGATCCGGGCTTTGCCTGCGTGGGCCAGGCCTAAAGGCCGAAGGGCATTCAGGAGCACAGGCCCCACTTGCAGACCGTTACACAGCCCACGCACAACGAGCCACTAACATGCACCACAGCAGCATGCATGCAAGCATTATATGTAATTATGTATGTATGTATAGAGACAGATTTCCGTCCTTTCTTTTGCTCCATCTCCTATTTTCTCATCCTCGAGTCTTGGCTACCAACGGCAAATGCAAGAGCTCTGGCTTGAGAGGTCTTGGCTCTGTAAAGCCATGCTTGGCAAGCCCTCTTGTGCTGTGCCGGCCTGCTTCTTTCGGCATGCAAGATGGCGGATTCTAATCTTGGCAACACCAAGACCCAAGAGTTGAAATGGGACGGAGAGGGGAAGAAAAAAAGACCCTCTGGTTTTTCTGGGTATAGCGACGACCAGGGCTAGATCCCAAGGCTGGCTAGCACCCATCTCAGGCCGGTCTGTGGCCCGAGCTTGGGAGGCATAGAGAAGTGGAAATTTGATGGACGAAAAAAAGAATCAGAGGAAGCGAGCGATATGACCTCACCAGCAGCTGCACTGCAGCGCACGCAACTCTGTTTGTCGTCTTGGGCGCCAAGGATGAAGTCTAGCTGCTGAGCCGGCGCATAGCCAGTAGTAGCCCGGAAGCTACCATGTCACAAAGCCACGCTCTCTCTATCACACACACACACACACACACACACGCACACGTACATGCATACGCACTCTCCAAAGCTTTGGCCACGGCGGAGAAGGCAGGACGCTCACGAGCCAGCGGTTGCACCGTCCGTCGAAGAGGGCAGCCAAGCTATGGACTCTGGAGATGAGGAGGGGAGGCATGAAAACGCCCGGGAGGGATATTTCGCGGCCGTGCTGTTCTGTGCTGGCTTGCATTGGAAGGTTGAATATCGGGATCATATGGATGAAGAAACGAACCACGAAGAATTGCAGAGATGCAAGCCGACAGCAGCAATGCCGATGCCGATGACGATGAGCGTGTGGTGTTGAGGGCATTTCCCACGGCCAAAAGAAAACAGGGAATTTATCGAATAGATTATATTTGTCACTGTAACTATGTTTATGCTGTCAATCTATCTTCAGTCAGATGTCTTTTGTTTACAAGTCTTTTTTTATTTCTTATTTTCTTTCTTTCTTTATTTAATTCTTTATTTTCTTTCTTTTTTTACTCTCTTATACAGCTTTAAGCGGCAAAGTTCTATTCTCAGCTTCGTGCCGCTGTCGCCACTTGGGGAAGAATTCCAGGCCCCGCTTTTTCTCTACAAAGAAGCAAGTCGGGTCAGCCCCAGCTCCACCCGTCGAGTCCACTTTACCCATAATTCAGCCGAGTGTTAGCCCAGCCATCTTAAGCGTGGGGGGGCGCCGCCGGCCGGTCGATCGGGCTAAAAAGGTTGTTTGTTTGTATTTCTTTTTCTTCTTCGTTTCCTTTCTTTTCTTACTCTTGACAACAAAGGCAGGGCGGCTGTGGAGAATTGATCATTTTATTTTATTTAAACATCTACCGAGTTTTAAGATTAGCCCCAGAGATAGAAACAAGGAAGGAGCAAGGGAGGCTTAACACCGATCGCCAGCAGCCAAAAGATGACGATGATCTTGTGCTGTGCTGTGTGTGGTACTGCTGCCTTGTGTTAGCTGTAGGCCTTTCCGAGAACAAGAAGAAGAAAAAAGAAAAAAAGTGAGGAAGAGCAAGATAAGAATGACGACGTTGTGGGTGAGTGAGATAAGGACGCACGCCAGCAGATAAGCTAAAAAGAAGGGAGACAGAATAAGAGAGAAGAACGGTGTGCAGCGTGTTCTTGGCGTGCAGTAGAGCCAAGTCTCTGGAGCAAAGAAAGGACAGCCAGGGATGTGTCTGCAGCGACACACAGAAAAACATGGAAACACGAGGGAGAAGGCAACTTGGGATACCATCCAGTGCCAGTTAACCCTAATATGGAGACTTGCTGCAGTGTCCACTAACCCTATCATCGACGACAACAAACACCACCCAGCGCCCATTAACTTCGCCATCTCAAACCAAGAAGACAAAACATCGCCTGCTAAAACACACTCAGAAAAAGACCCAGCGCCTGGCATGGTCCGCGCTGGCGTGCAAAGCCGGGGCCACGATGAGGGCCATGAGCGGAGCTTAGCTGGAAAGGACATTGTCTCATCATTTCTTTTGCTCTTCCTCATTAGGGAGTTTATCTATCGGCTCCAGCTGTTATTCCCCCTCTTCTTGGCATTAAGAGAAGAAAAAAAAAGACGTTGGAGTAAAAAAGAAGGCTGGCGGGTGAGAGGACGGACGAAGAGGAGGAGACCACAAGTCCAAAAAAAAAAAAAAAAAAAAAAGGGGAAAAATACCAAAAAACGCCCACAAAAAAAAAA
>JAXHKQ010000123.1:0-51352 GCA_038407185.1 Chalaropsis ovoidea | reverse complement strand
GACACGAGAGCCGTGAAGAAAAGAGCGTGGAAGACCTTGAGGGAAAGAACAAGTCAACTTGAGCTTGGTGAGCAAAAGAAAGAAGGGGGATAAAGGACGGGGAAAGCTCGACACTATATCTTTCCAACCCCCCCCTCTTCTCCATATGAATGCAGTATGGAGACTTTTGTATGTCTTTTTTTTCTCTTTTCTCAGGCTCGCTGCTTCAACTTGCAGTTTCCTCTTATTCCCTGACGGCGGGGGGTTTCTCCACTTGTGTGGGTGTCGAAGAAAAAAAGAAAGAAAGAAAGAAAATAAGAAAAGAAAAAGAAGAAAAAACCTGCTCCTGCCCGTTCCAGCGCACATGACCACGATACAGAAATTGTACCAAGACCGAGTTTTCAACTGGCGTCTTGTAGAATGGGCAAGACAGAAAAAAAACACAGGCTCCGACAAGTATCGATACATGTCTCTCTACATGTGCAGTCACCCCCCAATTCTCCGTCTTTGCGCGCTTCAAGAGCAGTTATTTGTTCGCGCCCTTTGTCTAAGGTTGTTACTCAGTATAAGCCGCAAGACAGGGGGGCAAAAAGCGCTCTTGCCTTGCTCCAAGATTGAGAGAAGGTCGACCCCCACAGAGGAATACAAGCCTGTCCGCCCCGAGCAATTGGATCAAGTCACGCAAATAATCTCAACACCGCCTTGTTGTCGAGTCAAGTCACGGACATTTCTTTATCCCACTTTTCTTTTTACAGTTTCCTTTTCTCAACCGGATAGTCTTGTCCGGAAAGTCCAGCCCGGCCTTCAGCAAACAGCGCCTATCCCAGCTCGTGTGAGCACTAGCAAAAAAGGGTTTTCTTCCCCTTCTTTCATAGCGTGTTGTACTGGAGCGAAAAGCGTGGGATGTACGATTCAAGCTGTGATCACTACAAGGGTCATCCCAGCGCCTCCAAAATCACCAATTACCTGCCAAAGAAAAAAGTAACCAGGGCCAGAGCGGGGCGGGGCTCTGTGGTAGCACACAACCAAGCAAGCAAGTACCTCTGTATGTAAATACATATTCCCATTTCACACTAACGTCTTGTCTGCTCTACACACCGACCGGGACTGACCGGCAGGCTGGAGAACTGAAAACGGCAGGGCTTGTCCATTTTTTGTTGGAAGTTGCTTGTTTGGTTCTCCTGTCCTTCTCCATTCCTTGCTTTCTGAAAAAGGGAGTTGCAGGCTTTGCTTCTTTTTTTTTTTTTTTTTTTTTTTGGAGATCGATGACTGCATACATACATACATTACATTACATGCATTGAATCAAGCAAACGTGCGTGTGATCATCTGTACCCCATACTAACAGCCCAAGTCAAGGCAGCCACGGCTGCATGTGTGCGTGTGTGTGTGTCCGTGTGCGCAGTGCCATCAAAGTCACCGCTGTACTTTGCATGCAAGTACCTCTGCAAGGCTCTTGAGCCCATGTATGTATGTATGTACATATATACACATGTAATCACATGCAGGCTGAGGTTGGGTCATATATGTCTCAATCCCCAAGACGAGAGTCAACAGCGAACGGGACGAGATCCTGCTTGGCAGGTGGATGCCAAAACACCGAACCAAGTACATACACGGCCGCCTGTGGACTTGGAAACACGCACATGCGCATACACGTAAATACTTACGCGCAAGCAAACATATCTTGGACGCATCTCAACCGTTGTCTTGAATGACTCTGCGTCTCACGTCACCATGGACTGTCTGTTCTTCCCCAGTTGCAATTACGTCAAGTTTGTTTGAGGCTTAGCCGGGTACTACCAACAAGCGGCATCGTAACTGCTGGCTGGCTTGACACCTTGTACGCGCCCAAATACACATGCAACTCCAAATACACATACATGCAACATACGACAAACGACAAACGGCAAACGACAAACGACAAACGAAGCGAATCAGGCCCGCCAAGCAATGGGGTAAGAAAAGTCACGATGGTGTTGTGCTGTTCTTTCCCCCCGCAGCGCCTAATCTGTAAGACGGTTGTTGCTGTTGTTGGGGTTCTGTCTGTTTTCTGAGGGGTAGTTGGTTAGGCTCGAATTATGGAAGCATCGTTTGAAGTCTTCAACAATTGGTCTAGTGCTGCCACTAGTCAGGTACTCTGTACTCTACCAGTCCAGGCCAGGTGATGCGGCTTTGCATTTTCCCATCCACCATCTCCAAGTAAACAATGCAAGTGGTGTTGTTGGAATTGGAGAAAGGGCTTGGCGTTGAGTAAGCAACAAACGCTTTGTTGAAAATGGCAGAGGAAGGAGCCCAGACCCAATGAAGACGGCGACAATTAACGTTAAAGGCCCTCCAGCAGAGCCCAGAGCCAAAACGCAGGCTGCAGACTGCGGAGTCAACCTCAGACATGGGAAACCTGAAATGAGACCATGCCATCATTTGTCGTTGAAGCGTCAATAAAACCATATATAATCGACCTGATATGAACGGGGCTGGAGAGTACGCATCTCCACGTTGCCCTCGTTTCGTCATGGTAGTTTATAGAGCGTGGGGGTTACAGCCTTTTTCTCCCCCCGCTCTCTCGCTGTGTGGGTGGGATGAGTTAGGGCGCCCATGAGTTATTGATCATTATTTCTTGTGGGCTCTGGCTTTTCTCCCCTTCCCCACTCTGTGTGTTGCCCCCACTCCCAGCTTGCATGCCCTGACCCGCTTTGCGTTTTCTCGTCACGGGGTTTTTTGAGAGCTGAGGAAATAACGCTTTCTGGAAGTCTAGGAAAGGGAAAAGGTACTGCCCGCACAACGCTCTGTCTATCCGTAGACTTCATGCTGTCCTTCGTTCATTCTTGCGGCCGATCTCGTTAGTGCCCCTATTCTGTCGCCTGTGGCTTGTTTAGCGAGCCGAAAGGACACGGGAAATCTCAACGTATTTGTTCTCGTGACGTTCTGTCCACCAGCCAGTGCATGTGTGTAGGTACTTGCGTTCATCCATGGCTACAGAGGTACATCCATGGCTACAGAGGTACATCCACAGCTGCAGAGCTACATCCATGGGGCTTCTGCAGACGCCAGCTCTGTGTGGGGGAGGCGCTCTCAATGTAACCCCTCTGCTTCTTGCAACGTCTACAGTGCTGCAGCCAAAGCCAAAGCCAGAGCTCCCGCCAGGCCAGGGCTTGTTTGGGGTTTGGGGTACAGGAGGCTTGAAAATAGGAGGCTTGAAAACGCACTGCGCTTCCCCCGCATGATAGCATTTTCTCCTGCAGTCTTCACCGCCGAACCTCTGCAGGATCTACAGACTACAACTACAGACTACAACTACAGACTACAACTACAGACTACAACTACAGACTACAACTACAGACTACAACTACAGAATGTCTTGCTCCTTCTGTCGACCTTCCGTCCAGGTCAATTGCTGTGAGCGGGGCGAAGAGGGGGAGCTCTGGAGCTTTGGCCGCTCCCATCCTCCCAGCCTGCCCCCCCCCCCCCTTCCTCCCCCTCTTCTCCCCTTGGCCCTCCCACGCTCGCTCTCTGTCCATCAAAGCGGCCAACCAAAGGAATCCCATTGTCCCCTTAGCTCATCTTTTGTTTCCCTCATTTTGGGGAAAGCCTGCTCTTTGTTCCCTTGTTCCCTTGTTCCCTTGTTCCCTTGTTCCCTTGTTCCCCATTCCCCATTCCCCATTGTTGCGTGCGTGTCCTGTCCATGGATGGGCCTAACATTGTTTACCCTTCTGCACTGTGAACAGGTCAGCCGAATGGCAAAGTGCTACTGCGTGATACATGCTGGCCCAACCGGCGCCCGCCTACGCGACTTGTGGTTTGGAGTCTGTCTGGCATCAGACAAGGCAGCCCTCCGGAGTGCCAAGCCAGCATGTGCCCACGTGACTGCATGCACCTCCCCTCCACGTAGAGAAAGAGGGGTGCAGGCTCTGAGGCCACTGTAGCTTGCTACCAATAAACCAACACCATGCAGCCAGCCAGCCACCCGGTACCTCCACACAGGCCTCAACCGCATTCCCGTCAGCACCGTCATCGACGTCGTCATAGAAATGCCACCGTGCTCGGCAACATACAGATGCTTCTTTCTGTCTAGTCTGTGACGTTGGTCAAGCGCCAGCCTGGCCAGCTGGTTGGTCACTTGCTACCCACTGCCACCCACACCACACATACACCCAGAGAGGGGGCTTCCTTGGCCAATCTCCGTCTATTCCAGCTTACCCGGTACCAGAATTCGCCGAGCATTGGTTGGTGCCTTGATACATTGGACTTTCTGCATCTTGCCGTTTAATCTTGGTTCTTGAACCCCCATACGTGTTGTTCATGTTTTCTTGTGTTCGTCTGTCCAGACATGTCGACACAGCCACCTGTCTACTTGCGACCCCTCCCCATCCCCCGCCCTGTCCATCCCCTTCTCTCAGTCCTGGAGTCGTCATGGTAGCCATAACCCTTCTCCAATGACAGCCCTCGTCTCGTCCCTTTCTGTCTCCTATTTCCTTGTCCATAACCGCGACGCCTCAACAAAAAATGGCCGTCACGCGGACACGGGGCTTCTGAGACTTGCATTTCGCTTAAACTGACTGTTGGAGAGCGGCCGCCGGTCTCTACACAACACAACATAACACAGCACAGTGTCTTTGGATCTGTGTTGTGCTTGTCCCATGTCGATCATGATCATCCAACTCTGCACGGGTTGTTTTGACATGACGAAGACAGCAGAGCCTAGCCTCTCCTCTCTCTTCGCTTCCTATGGCCATAAGCAAATGACAAGAGAGGGAAGGAGCGAGAGCCTCATCATGATTGGCCGTGATTGGTCTCCTCTCTCCTCTCTCCTTGGCCTTTGGCCGCCGTCCCACACGCCTCACCGCCACCCCGGGCATGTTTCGGCTTGCGCCAAGAAAGATCAGGCAACATGGTTCCAAGATTCTTTCTCACATGTCGTGGCTTTTGTGAGTTCAGGGTCGCCGCCCCGCCTCATGTTCGTTCGTCTTGGTTCCTTGTACATAGGTACCAGACCAGGAAAGAAGACAGCGAGCTGGGCCGCCGCCCGTCTTGCCCCTCGTTTTGGTTTTCCCCCTCCCCCTTGCTTAAGCTTTCTCCATCAGCACAGCCCTTGCAACACATATACCCCACGCTTTCTCCTCTTTCCCATTTTCCCTCCGAGGCTTGTGGCCTGGGGCTTGTGGTCTGGGGACCTTCGGCCAACTACCGGGAGCCCGAGGCGGAGACGGCGGCGCAGATGGCGATGGAGGCGGTGTAGTCATACTTACGTTGTATATTTTACAACTAAAGAGTGGAGACGGTATATCAGAGACGTTTTATAGGGTTTGAGCATATATTTAGGGAAACCCTAAGAGTAGCCGGGGAAACTCTGCAGTTGAAATCCAAAGGAGGGTAAAGGTCACGACGCCATGTTGCTTGGAGAGTCATTACCTGATGCTTGTGTCATGGAATACGTGCAATATCTCACGCGTTTCGGACTCTCGCTGCCGTACTTTGTTTGTGTTTTTGCATCGAGATCGATGATTGGTCTCTCATACGACGTCTTGTTTGAGAGTGAAATATTGAGCTTGCTCCGAGTCCGTGGCAGCTGGCAGACGCCGACGACGGGCCGATGCATCCACCCTAAAGTGCTGTCCCAGAAAAGCCCAGCCCAGAAAAGCCCAGACAACTCAACTATACAGATTTGGGCAGGTGCTTAGAAAGATTGAAATTGAGGAAACCCAGACTCTGTCCCGCTTAAAGAAAAGAAAAAAAGACACATGTAAGAAAGGGAAGGAGCCCAATCAACACACATAACAATGTTTGTCTGTCGTTCCAGGCTGTGTCAGCCTCGTGCGCTGCCGCTGCCGCAGCCGCAGCTGCCATTGGCTTATGTACTAAAGGCTGCCGCTGCCACTGCCAGTGCCACGTCGCTTCGTCAGCACCGGCTATTCACTTCTCGTCCTTCCCCCTCCTCCCCCTCCCCGTTGTCTGTGCAGCCTCGTTCATCTAGCCGTCTCTGCAGAAAAAACGCCGTCTTGCCAAGCACTGTACGGCCTGCGTTTTCACCAGCCCACCACAACACCCGCCCCCTGTTTTCCCGGTTCTCCTCTTCATCAGCCATGTCTACTGAGGATCTGAAGCACTTCCTGGCCGATGCCCCGCCCAGCGTCGTGCGTCTGGAAATCGAGAAGCACTTTGACGTTCTTGACGAGAAGCTTAAGCGTTATGCCCACTACATCAGCAAGTGAGTGCCCGTGCCGTTATATACGAGCTATACTCACCTAAATCCCCGCCGCCATACACGTTACGTTGTTGGCTATCTTCGTTTTAGCCCCAGGCTAGCTAACCACGCTTCGTGTAACACAGAGCCTCGTTTGCCGGCACCCGTATTGTGCTGAGACAAATCTCGCCCGAGTCAGAGCCCATCTATGATTTCATCATCTCTCTCCACAAGGCGTGCAATGGCGACTGGAAGGCCCTGACAGCCGAGGTCGGCATCAGCGAGGCCGACCTCAGCGCCTTCCTGGAGTACGCCGGCATGTTCCTCGGTAACAATGGCAACTACAAGAGCTTCGGCGACTCCAAGTTCATCCCCCGCTGCAGCGAGTCTGCGTTCGAGGCTCTGGCCACTGCCTCCCCCGAGGCCGCAAAGTTCTACAAGGCTACCAAGGGTGCCATCTTCTCCACGGACAAGTCGGGTCTGTTGCACCTGGGCTACACCGACGCTGGCCATCTGACTACATACTACCCCGACTCTCCATCCATCACCAAAGATGAGATTGACGCCGTGTCTGCTTGGATGGAGAAGAAGGGTCTTTTGCCTGAAAACACTCGTCTGGCCAAGACCCCCGAGGGCGCTTTCAACATTCTGATTGCCTCTGCTGCCAAGGAAATCCCTGCTACTGGCGGTGACATTGGAAAGCAAACATCGTTCACCGTGGAGGGTGGTCTTCTGGATGGAAAGACCATCAATCTCGTCTATGGCGACTATGCCGCCGAGATGAAGCTGGCCGCCGACTACATGGCTAAAGCCCACGAGAGTGCTGCCAACGACAACCAGCTGAATATGGTTGAGGCCTATTCCAAGTCTTTCAACAACGGCTCCCTGCTCGATTTCAAGGATAGCCAGCGTTTCTGGATTCGCGACAAGCAGCCCATGATTGAGTGCAACGTTGGCTTCATTGAGACCTACCGTGATCCTGCCGGTGTTCGCGGTGAGTGGGAGGGTTTCGTTTCCATGGTTAACCTGGAGCGCACCCGGGCCTTTGGTGAGCTGGTGGCGTCCGCCCCTAAGCTCATTCCCCTCCTACCCTGGAGTGCTGAGTTTGAAAAGGACAAGTTCCTATCTCCCGACTTTACTTCTCTAGAGGTGTTGACCTTTGCTGGTAGCGGGCTTCCCGCCGGTATCAACATCCCCAACTACGACGATATCCGCCAAACCGAGGGTTTCAAGAACGTGTCTCTGGGCAATGTCATGAGCGCCAAGAGCTCAAACGAGGCGATTCCTTTTATTCGCGAGGCTGACCTCGAGATATACAAAAAGCATCGTGACAGCTCTTTCGAGGTCCAGGTCGGGCTGCACGAGCTCACTGGCCATGGCTGTGGCAAGCTTCTGCAGGAAACTTCGCCTGGCGTATTCAACTTTGACACGCAGAAGCTTCCTGTCAGCCCTGTCACCAACGCCCCCATCACCACTTGGTACAAGGTAGGCCAGACCTGGGGGTCTGTGTTTGGTAGCATCGCTGCCTCGTATGAGGAGTGCCGTGCTGAGCTGGTTGCAATGTACCTTTGCTGCCAGTTCCCCGTGCTCAAGATTTTTGGCTTCGGTGATGGCTCTACGAACATGGATAGCGAGGCTGGCGATGTCCTATACGCTGCGTACCTTTCCATGGCTCGGTCGGGTCTCGTCTCACTGGAGATGTGGGACCCCAAGAGCAAGAAATGGGGCCAGGCTCATTCGCAGGCCCGCTTCTCTATTCTGCAGGTAAGTGCTAGTTTGCCTCAATGTTCGGTGCCATGCGGTTTGCCATACTAACATATTTTGTGCAGTGCTTCCTGGAAGCTGGCGATGATTTTTGCAAGCTCGAGTACACCAAGCCCGATCTTTCCGATATGACGATCAAGCTTGACCGCTCCAAGATCCTAACCTCCGGCCGCGAGGGTAAGTCACTCCAGCCATATCACCGCGGAAAGCACAAGAAATAAATACTAATGGGATCTTCTACAGCCGTTGGAAAGTACCTGCAGAAGCTGCACATCTACAAGTCCACTGCCGACGTGGTCGAGGGCTCCAAGTTCTACAACACCATGACCCACGTCGACAGCGAGTTCTGGGGTGCCAAGGTGCGCAACGTTGTCATGAACAACAAACAGCCCCGCAAAGTCTTCGTCCAGGCCAACACCAACATCGAAGCCGATGGCAAGGTTTCTCTCAAGCACTACGATGCTACTCTGGAGGGCCTCATCCAGAGCTGGGTTGACCGCGACTTGTAATTTATTCTCCACTGGAGGGGTGTAGCGACACAATGCCATTCAGATACCCGGTTAATACATCCCTAAACAAGATGGAATGTAGCTGATGTGCATAATACTTTCCATGTGAAGCTGCCCAGCAGACGTAGTACAACTGTATAAGTAACATGGGATGGGATGGGTGGAGCCCACCGAAATCCAGCCCCGCCTTGGCCGCCGGTAACTGATAAGCGATAAGCATTTATTTTTCAACCCACCAAAAAATACATTTTCGTTTCTACGTCTGTCACCATAAAAACCGCAGGAAGACGAGTCTGACATGACAATGGCGCTGACCACGACAGCGCGTGGCAGGCAAATGCTTCGTAAAACGACATGGCGGATACAAGGCTGATCGGTGGGAGGCTCTGTTGTATTCATGGCGACGGAAAGGGCGTGGGATAGATGTAAAGCATAGGGCTGGTGTGTGGATTGGTGTGTTGGTATACAACATCTATCTCGACATCGGGTGCGTGAGTGGGAAACTGGCAAACTTGGTTCTCGCGCGATATCGTCAGGAGCATGCGATAAGGTGGGACGCCGGGAGCATATCACCGACAGAACCAACCCACCCTGTCCTGTGCGGTGCGGTATGGGGGTATGTAGATGCCCGGACAGCTGAACAGCCGAGTTGGACGCGGACCACCGCCGCCAACATGTTGACTGCCCACGAGCGCATGCAGCAGCGCGGAGAGAATAAACAAGTAAAAAAGACACGGCAGGGCAGCGGCGATGCAATCTTCATACCTGTTCAATCTTTTCTTTTCTGCCTCGGACTTCATGGTACTGCTACTTCTACTAGAGGAAGAAAAAAAAGGCTATTCACGTTTTATTCTTTTTTTTGCCAGGGTCCTGGTATGGGTCTTTTTTGTTTCTTGATTGTTTGTTCCCGAATTCCCATAATGCTCTCTTTCTTCGAAAAACCTCTCGTAATCAATTCATGATATGCGCCGAAGACGAATTTTTTTCATTGTTTGCGGGGGTATAACGAACATCTACCACTTCATCTCGTGGGGCTTGTCACCCTTCCGCAGGGAGAAAGTGCTGGACAGGTAGGAAGACAGCATGTCGACCTTCTTGATGTTGGCCAGCAGAGTCTTGTCAATGGCCTTCTGGTCGGCCACCCGGGTAGAGGTAACCTCCTTCTTCTATAGCAGTTGTTAGACATGAGGTCAAGTCGGGTCGGGTCGGGTGGTACAGCCAAGCCAGATAGATAAATACATCCCCCATCTGCTTGAACTGTTTCCCATAAAGTAATGTTGGTGAAGTCTTACCTGGGGCTTCTCGCCGTTCTGGAAGAAAGCCTCCTCGCCGGCCTTCTGCGACTCCTTGTCGGCGGTGAAGTACTTGGCGGAGGAGATCTCGTCAACCTTGGCCTGGTCCAGACCAGTCAGGTCAACCTTCATGGAGGTAGCGATGACGTATCTCGAGTTGACTCTCCGCAGAGGGACACCGTTGATCTTGAAGGGACCGGTAACCAGCAAAACACCCTGGTCGAGGTTCTTCAGGAGGATGACGCGCTTGCCACGGAAGCGGCCAGCGAGCAGGATCAGGACGGTGCCGGGAGCCAGAGACTCGCGAGGAGTCCAGGGGCGGACAGCCTTGCGGACCTGTTTGCGAACGTACTTGTCAGTATGTGCGCTCTCTAAGTTGGGATATATACGAGTGATATCAAGGTCGAGCGGGCCGGATGAACAACTGTGGTTTGGTATTTGCGACAAGGAGAACAACTCGATGGATATTCGTCAAGGATGAGCGGCATGTCGATTGTCGCATTCGATGTCTCACTGATCTTGGGGACTCGGTTGACGGCAGGCATATTTTCGATGTGCTGTGCTCATGGTTCAGAGATTGTCGGCATCTCATGGCAGTGGGCGTGCGTCTTTGCATTTGATGCCAGAGTTCGAGGTGCCTCCCTCCACCATGTTGCCTGTCGATCGGTTCGATGTCGGTGCCATCATATCGAGCGGCGATGCGGTTGTTTCTCGTTTTCTTGCCAGGTACCAAGACCACCAGTTGTTCGATTCCAAGCCCGTCGATCACTGTCGTCACTGTCGAGATTAGCGATGAAAACTCACCTGCTTCAGCTCCGAGTTGTCGTCGGTAGGGTACCACTTTTGAGCGACGGGGGCCATTGTGTCTGATTTTTGTCGTCCGGGTGAACGAGGATTTTGAGAAAAAAAGAAGAGGAAGAAACAACACAGCACAGAAAGTCAGAAAGGTCAACGAGATTCCCTATCTTAGTTGGCAATTTAGTGGGCTGCTTGGATTGGCCAGTACCCAGGTGCCCGTAGGATTTCGCTCTCTGTGGTGCAGGGCCACAGATTGACAAAAGTTTGTGCGTAGAATTTCTCCAAACCCTCTAACGCTAAGCCCTGATTGGAAAGATGAGTGTGGCTGCTGCGGCAATACTTGTGGCGTCACATCCGGTGTTCACCCGCTATCGTGTTCAGATAAGATAAGGCGATAGCGCAGCGAGGTGGGGCAAAATACCGGACCTGCTCTAAGAGCACGTTTGTTCCACTTTATGCTAGAAGCTACGAGAAAGCAGGTGAAGCTACAAGGCACAAGTAGAGTCATGCCATATTCTTCCAGGCCTTGTATTATGGGCATCTCGTTTCCAAGGTCACCTGGCATGA
Source organism: Chalaropsis ovoidea (assembly GCA_038407185.1). NCBI lineage: Eukaryota > Fungi > Ascomycota > Sordariomycetes > Microascales > Ceratocystidaceae > Chalaropsis > Chalaropsis ovoidea. Next base: position 40,259 of record JAXHKQ010000123.1, on the reverse strand, counting down.
TCACAGCTATATAATACTGTGCTCGCACATGGACCTGATGTCTTTTATCCTGTCTTTTTTCGACCCTTGATTCTCTTTTTGCGTCTGGCTTTTGTCCACTCACACAGCACAATGCAAGCTCGTCTTCACCTTGCATCTGCGGCCCGGAGAGCCTTGCGCTCTCAGGTTGTCCATTCATCACTCTCACATCGAATCCCGGCTTCTTCTCTCGGTGCAGCTTCGGTTGCTGCCAAAAACATCACCCATCGCATTAATACACAGCTCTCACAAAGTCGCAGCTATGCTTCTGGCGGCCGGCCACACCCGCCCGGCGGAACCCACCGCATGGACATGAGCGGCGGCGAGCAAAAGTCTGCCCTGGAAGAATTCGGCGTGGATCTCACAGAGAGAGGCAAGGCTGGCAAACTGGACCCGGTTATTGGGCGGGACAGTGAAATCCAACGCACCATCCAGATCCTGTCGAGACGTACCAAAAACAACCCGGTGCTGATTGGAAATGCCGGTACCGGAAAGACGGCTGTTCTAGAAGGGCTTGCGCTGCGCATCGTGCAAGGCGAGGTCCCCGAAAGCATCAAGAACAAGCGTGTCATTAGCTTGGATCTCGGCTCTTTGATTGCGGGGTCCAAGTATCGCGGTGACTTCGAAGAGCGCCTCAAGCGCGTTCTGACGGAGGTACAGGAGTCCAACGGAGAAGTCGTTTTGTTCATTGACGAGCTCCATACTCTGCTCGGTCTGGGCAAGGGCGAGGGCTCCATCGATGCCTCCAACCTTCTCAAGCCAGCACTTTCTCGCGGCGAGCTCCAATGCTGTGGCGCAACCACCCTTGCCGAGTACCGCCTGATCGAGAAGGATGTGGCACTGGCTCGTCGTTTCCAGCCCATTCTTGTCAATGAACCGACCGTGCAAGACACCATCAGCATTCTGCGCGGCATCAAAGAAAAGTACGAGGTTCACCATGGTGTGCGCATCACCGATGGTGCCTTAGTCGCAGCGGCTACCTATTCCAACCGATACATCACCGACCGTTTTCTTCCCGATAAAGCCATTGATTTGATGGATGAAGCCTCCAGTCATTTGAAGCTCCAACACGAGTCCAAACCCGACGACATCTTGGTTCTCGACCAGAAGATCATGACCATTCAGATCGAGCTGGAAAGCTTGCGGAAGGAGACCGACATTGCCAGCAAAGAACGCCGCGAAAAGCTTCAGAGTGACCTCAAGGCCCATGAAGCTGAGCGTGAAAATCTCAATGAACTGTGGCAAGCCGAAAAAGCCGAGGTAGACTCAGTCAAACGCATCCAAAGCGAACTCGACTCCGCCCGCATCGATCTGGAAAAGGCCCAGCGTGAAGGAAACTTTGGGCGTGCCTCTGAGCTTCGATTCGGCGTCATTCCCAACTTGGAGCAGAGACTGCCCAAGGAAGGCGAGCCACGAACCAAGAGTGGCAGCCTGATCCATGACTCTGTGACTGCTGATGACATCGCGGCGGTCGTCTCGCGTGTCACCGGAATCCCGGTTGCCAAGCTTACCTCAGGCCACATTGAGAAACTTGTGCACATGGAAGATCTGCTCGGCGAATCCGTCAAGGGTCAAAACGAGGCCATCAAAGCAGTCTCGAATGCTGTGAGACTTCAGCGCGCTGGCCTCAGCGGCGACAATCGCCCGACGGCATCCTTCTTTTTCCTCGGCCCCACTGGTGTTGGCAAGACGGAGCTGTGCAAGAAGCTCGCTGGCTTTTTGTTTTCCACCGAGTCGGCAGTCGTCCGCTTTGACATGAGCGAGTTCCAAGAGAAGCACACAATCTCGCGTCTCATTGGTGCTCCTTCGGGCTATGTCGGCTATGACGATGCCGGCCAGCTGACCGAAGCAGTGCGCCGCAAGCCGTATGCCGTCCTGCTCTTTGACGAATTTGAAAAGGCCCATCGCGATATCTCCGCTCTTCTTCTGCAGGTCCTTGACGAGGGCTTCTTGACCGATGCACAGGGCCACAAGGTTGACTTCCGCAACACCATCATCGTCTTCACCTCCAACCTTGGAGCCGACATCTTGGTAGATGCCAACCCTCTGCATCCCTACAAGGAAACGCCCGAAGGCGACATCGACCCCTCTGTTCGCAAGGCCGTCATGGACGTCGTGCAGGGCAGTTATGCGCCCGAGTTCCTCAATCGGATCGACTCCTTCATCATATTCAAGCGCCTTGCGCTGCCTGCAATCCGCGAAATCGCCGACATCCGACTCAAGGACTTGCAGGGCCGCCTGGACGATCGCCGCATCACTCTCGATGTGTCGAATGACGCACGTGATTGGCTGGCCGAGCATGGCTATGATCCCAAGTACGGCGCGCGCCCGCTCAACAGACTCATCACGACCGAGATTTCCAACACCCTGGCAGACAAGATCATCCGCGGCCAGCTCGTCCACGGCCAGACTGCCAAGATCACGGTCAAGCATGACAAGAGCGGTCTTGATTTCGAGGCTGTAGATGCTGCCCCGGCGCCCGAACCTGCGCCGGCCTAGTAAGCTACAGTCTTGGTGAAGTACAATATTTTTTGTTGGCTTATGTTGCCTTTTTGTTTCGTTTTTACAACACTCGCCTCTTTCTTAGATTTCCACCCAACTCTTACTTTTCAACGACTGCTTATGAATAGTGTACTAACATCCAGATTGTACTGTGATATTTTGAAGTTAACAGAATTCAATTATAATACTATTAAATCTTATTGTAACTTTCATGTGAAAATGTGAAAATGTGGGCGAATATGGTATGGTAGAGGGAGGTAGAGAGAGGTACGGGGAGGAGGCTGTTTGGTAGCGGGCAAGGGTTCGACCAAAGAGGAGAGAGAAAAAAAAGGACCCAAGACCCAAACCACGAATCGAACACCAAAATGTGAAGAACTTACTGAGATATTGTGACAGCATCTGAAGCCTCAAAACTCTGCAAAAAAAATTGTAAAAAAAATTTGTAGCTTCTCTTTGATGTAGCGTGTCATCCTTAGTGCAGGGGCCATGCTAATCTTCTCTGTATCGTTTCTGTGGGAGACATGTTAGTAACTGTGTGAGTGCAGTTGAGAGGTATTTCGAGGTGAGAACTTACCAAATTGACCAAATGTCCCGAAGGACGAAAGTAGAGCATATTACTAGACCTTATAACACTAACTTTGGGCAATTATTGTGGGTCTGTTGGCAGTGTCAGGATGTTGTGACAGCCGGCATTCGCCAGCTGCCAGTGCGCACACCAAAAAAGAGAAGGTTCTCGGCCGGGCAGCGACATGACATGACTGAACATGGGTGAAATTGAAAACCATGTAATCCAGAAATCTGACAAGAGGCAAGGCAAACCGGCATGTAGAAGTGCGAAGCCAACGAAGATCTGATAACGAAGTCTGCAGTCAGCTCACATGAAGAAAAGAAGCACAAAAAAAGATTGTCAGATCAAAATAAGGGGAAATAGAGCAGAAAAGACGGGAAAGTACGTTTCGGCGCCTTCCTTTTAGAGTCACGCACAAAAAGTTGAATTTCCCCTCTTTGAACCCTAACACAAAGTGACACTGACGGCGTAGTTGACCCCACCAACAAGATTCACGTAACATTGAACATGAACATGAATGTCAACAAGACGAGGTTGTTTTTGTAGGGCGCCCTTTTTGTATTGCGATATCAATGTGACTATGTTCATGTTGTCGCTTCTTGACATGCAATTACGATTGTCTTACAACGTTGTGCGCATCGAGCTCGTTTAAGACATGTGTAACCCTAACCATAATCAACCCTTATGTTATCCATTCGCAACGTTCGACTTTACTTCATCTGTGAAAGACTTTCACTGAGCACACCAGTCTCTCCTCGTGAATTGCTCCCCCTGTCTTCTAGCGAAGCAGGCATCGAGCTTGCCACAAGCTTTTCCAACAACGCCTCGATGCGCGCCGACCGGTTCTCAAGCATGTCAAGCCGGCGGGCGAGCTCTGCCGCGTCGTTGTGCTGGGGCCCGACGCCGACGGCACCCGCAGCGCCCGACAGCGAGGCCATGGGCGTGGTCTGCGAGATGTCGCCAAAGGTCGAGTCGCGGCGCGCCTTGGGCCGCACGTACTGGCGGCGGATCAGGTGGTGGGTGAACTCGTCGTCGGCGGCGATGGCATCTTCCACGCTATCGGAGGGCGGGAAGTCGAAGACTGCGGCCAGGTCGGGGTGTGCCGTGAAGTGGAACTTCTTCCACAGCCCCTTGCCCTTGTTTGGGTTGGAGGCTGGCATGCCCCCGACCGACGGTGGATTCTCGGGGTCTGTCCTGCCTGTGGCGCTGCGGCTGTCGCCACCTGATGGCGGCAGATGGCGGAATGTCTCGAGCACATAGCGCTCCAGGAGTGAAATTACGATCAGGGTGGGGAGATTGACGGCGCGTACAGCAGCGACATGGATCTTATGGAACCAGCGCGGCGAGAGCAGAAACTTGAGCGGCACCAGCATGAAAATAGCCACGATGTTGAAGGGGGGCTGGTAGGCAAAGGTGGCGTCGGACTTGACGGCTTCCAGAGTAGACACGGCGATGCGGAACTGGATCTCGGCCGTGCTGTTGCGCGATATCTGCGCAAAGTTGTTGGTCAAGACTGACACGAAGACAGTCAGGAAGAGCGTGTTGCCCAGGAACGAGAAGGCTACGGTCAGGGCGGGACCAAGCAGGGGGTGGAATTCAACCTAGGATGGCTGGGGTCAGCTGATGGCAGGTAACAAGATGTGAAATGACAGGGCCTGAAGGCCTGAAGGGGGGCTCGTCCTCGTGGTTTCGCAGGGGAAGCTTACAGAGTTGGATATGCCGGTACCGTCAAGTCCAAACCAGATCCAGAGAAGCCACTTGCTGATGACCCACGGACTCTCGGACCCGTTGCTGAGCCAGTTCAAGGCCATGAGGAAGCCGCAGAAGCACCACGCCGACAAGCACGTCAAGAGCGCAAAGTCGGAGATCATGGCCCGGATGGACAGGAAGACCATGTTGTTTGACATTAGGTTGAAGGCTAGCCGAGGCACTAGAATGGGCGCTGCCATGACCAGCAGATCGATTCCCTGGATGCTGAGGCCTTCTGCGCCGGCCACGGCGCCGTACGTGCGCAGGCAGATGTACATGGCGTAAAGCCCCATGAAGCCGACGTCCAGAAACGACCAGAGGTTCTGAGAGTAGATGCCCCTGTGCAAGCGTTGTTAGAACACGTGGAATTGGACTCTGGAGAGCCACGCAGACGCAGACACAGACGCAGACGCTCAACTTACCAGCCGTGCTCCAGGATGGTCGCCAGCTGGTCCAGACACCATCCAAACGTATACACACTGAAGCACATTTCCCGCCATGTGACCCTCGCCGGGTTCCGCTCGGCCATGAAGAGGAAGTAGAAGGTGAGCAGGACGGTGAACTGGACCTTGTCGAGGACATTTCGCACGCGCGGGACAATCAGGCGGTACTGGTTCAGCAGGGGCGCCTTGCGGGGGTTGTACAGGGTGATGGGCGTCTTTTTGTAGTGGTCTGGGATCAGATCGAAGAAGGACGATGGCGTGTAGATGATGCGGCCGTCGTATATGGCGGAGATGCTAAGCGGGCGCGTCAGTATTTCGTCGCGTATCTATATACCAGCACCAGTACTGGCAAGGACCATGCAGAGCTTCCACATACACCTTCTGGCACGTTGACGAGGACAGGAACATCTTGCTGCCGGTAACAATGGCGACCTCCAGCGCCGGCACGGGCTTGAAATGGGCCCAGGCAATGGTATCGTCGGCCTGGGCGATGACATCGGGCGGCGCATTGAGAAACGGATGGAAGCCGGCGATCAGGATGTTGGCGAGCAGCAGCAGCCTGTCCGCGGGATCGGCGTCTTCGCCGTAGCGCCGCAGAATGCGCGTGGCGACGAGCTCGCACAGCGTGGCGCGCGTGAAGTTGACGTTGTTGCGGTTGTGCGCCGTGCTCTGCTCGGCGAGGAACTTGGCCCGGTTGACCATCAGGCAGTACACTGCGCGCGCGAGAGACGGAGGGGAGGAGGAGGCAGTTAGCAAAAGCGGTGGCTGTCGCGGGGGGAGAGAAAGTGGCGGCGCAGCAACACTCGATGCGTGGCGTGACTCACCTATGGACACATCCTCCATATCGTACAGCTTGTCGACCAGCGGGCGCACAACGGCGATGTTGATGCGCACATCCTGCAGCTGGTCGAGGCTCAGGTAATCCTCAACAATGGCGACAATGTCGCGGCGGATGCGGTGGATGTTCATGTACACCGGGTGCGGCAGGTTGCGGTCGACAATGCAGCTGTACAGCGGCGTGACGGCGAGTCTGCGGAAGCTCCGGTGGCGTGTCATGAAGTGCACCGACCGCGGGTTTTCTGGCTGTTGAGCATCGTGGCTGTGGCTGTGGCTGTTGGCGGTCGAGGAGGCGCCTTCGGATTGGGGGTGTTGCTGCTGGGGGGCGGATGACGATCGCGGAGAAGAAGACGTGGAGGGGAGCGGCGGCGTCTTGGGCAGAAGAGGCTGTTGCTCGGCGCTGCGACGGGACCACATTTGGGCGAAGAGACTTCGGGGAGGCTTCGGGGAGGCTTCAGAGGAGGCGCTGCTCCAGTGTTGGATCTTCCCCAGAGCCAAAGCGCGCAAGCAAGATGATCAAGCCCAACACAAAGGGAGACAGACAAAAGAAGAGCGAGCCTTAAAGGGAGACGCTGGCAATCTCAAGGCACGAAAGGGGGCTTGAGAAGCAGAATGAAGGCGAATTCTCAACATGTTCCAAAGCACTGTAAGAGTTTCGTTTCTCTTCTCTTGAGCTCTATTTCCTGGTTACAAAGGCAAATACTTCCCAGTCGGGTCATAGTGTGGTGGCTTAGTGCGCGCATAATACCGCCGCATTAAGATCTGTGGGCTGGAAGCTTTGATGACGACCCCATCGCGATTTAGCGTGCGGTGGAAAGCGTCCTAGCAAAAAGGTCCTGTCTATAGAATAGCTGTTGTTTAAAGGGCTGTGTATACGGGCTATGCATACACACTCTGTCCCTGCGAATACATGTACTATTTTGGCCGATATCTACACTGTGCGCCGTGCAGTGCATACACCCTCCCCTCCCCTCCCCTCCTCTGCCCCAACGGCCCATCACAGCTTGTGCTTCGGCTTCTTCGCCGCTAGGACCAACGCCCACGCAAACTCAGCTAGAGGGACCATCTGCATTCCATTCTGCCGGGCCAGAGCGCTGCTGGCCTGGCGCACGGCGTAGCGCGCTGCGATGCCGTGGCAGATAGCCGCCAGGCGGAAGATGGTGAAGGCCATTCCGTACGCCAACTCGTTGCCGATTCGCGGGTCGTAGCCAGAGTTGGCCGCGTACCAGGACACAATGTCGTCGAGGGACGGGAGCCCCGGCGTGCGGCCAGGCAGAAAGGCAGGGTCTGGCGCGGCGAGGCTGGTCCCGCTGGGCGCGGCCACGGGGGTGATTGTGATGCCAGCAGCAGCCACTACGTCAGACTGTTTGGCGAGGATGAACTTGGTGAGGAGATTGCAGAGATCGGAAAGCGGGTGGCCGATGGTAGACATTTCCCAGCTACAGCACCACAAGGGGGGGAATTGTCAGAAACAAGAAAAACACCGGACCGGGAGAAAAGAAAAGACTCACTCAAGCACACCGACAACTTTGGTCCCATCGCGCGCAAACACCATGTTATCAATCTTGAAATCGCCATGCACCAGCCCCGCGCGATCGCGCGGCTGGTTTGCCGGGTCGCCAAAAAAGGCCAGCAGCTCGTCCATGTACGGCAGCCTCCCGACCGGCGCGCCCGTCTCGACATCGCGCACAGCCTGCTGCGCGTCGCAGATGGCCTTCCACGTGGCGACCTGGCGCGGGAAGAAGCCGCTGGGCCGGCCAAACGTCTCGAGGCCAACGCGCCTGTAGTCGACGGCGTGCAGCGCGGCCAGCACGTCGACGGAGTGGCGCCACATGGCCGAGCGGTCGGCGGCTGCTACGCCGGGCATCAGAAAGTCCTCAAAGATGCGCCCGTCTACAAACTGCATGACGTAGAAGGGCGTGCCGATGACGCTGGCGTCTTCGCACAGGCACATGGTCTTGGGCACAGGCACCAGGCAGCCGGCGCTGCTGCTGCGCAGACTGCTCAGGGCGCTGAGCACGCGGTATTCGCGCTCGACTTTGTGCGCCGTCTTGGAAACAAGTGCGCCCGGCGGCTTCTTGCGCAGTACATGGTGCTGGACTGCTCCGGATGCCGAGGTCGAGGTGAGCTGGTAGGTCGGGTTGCTCTGGCCGAAGCCGAACTGCTTGACGGTAAACGGTTGCGGGATAGCGGGGGCGGCAGTTGCGAGATAGCGCGCGAGAGCGGGCTCGTCGATTGGTTGGCGGACGGTGCCGGCCATGATGAAGCGGTGCAAGGCGTGAGTGGGGATGCCTTGGTTGGAATGAATGAGAAGCCATGCTGTGTGCTCTCCAGCTTGTCCTCAAAAGAAAGATAAGGAGCCGAGGGACAAAAAAAAGAGACAGGCAATAACCCTGCTGACTGCTTTGGTTTGGGGAAGTGGATCTCCAAGGAAAAAAGAATACAATAAAATACAATAAAATACGACGGCATGCACTGCACACGCATAGACGGACGCACGTCTTCGTTGTCTGGCATAAATGCAGAAGTTGATTTTCACTACAAAGAAAGAATTCATATCAGGAAAACATAGCTAATACTCGGACAAAATAACAACACATCCTTAGACATAAGATAAGGGCTTCTCAAAATCAAAAGAAGGGCACCAGTGAGAGCGGCAGTGCGAACGAGACCGGGCAGAGGAGACAAAGGGAAACATCACACAATCAAAAACATGAATAATAAAAAAGCAAAGAAACCTCTCGAGTCTGCTGTATACTGCCAGACATGGCAGGTGTGCACAGATATTCCCCCAAACAGGACGCCGTGCTGAGAAAACATGGGAGAAAGGGAAGAAGAGCGACGTGGCCCGCGGGCAAGGAGAACAGAACAGTAGAGCGCAAAGGTGCTGGTGATTCCAAGAAGTCCCCGGAAAGAAGGGCACAGCCAGCAGGGAGGGGGGGGGGGGCTCTCTCGAAAAGCCTATTTCTTGCTACAGTCGTGGTCTGGTCGGAGTCGCGGGGTGCAAGCTGAATAGAAGAAAAAAAAAGAAAGGAAAAAGAAAGGAAAAAGAAACGGCAAGATATGAAGGGGAAGGAAAAGTGAACAGAGAAACAAACACGCGCAAAAGGGGGGATCAAGTAACAACCAGTATGAAAAGAAAAAGAAAAAGAAAAAGAAAAAAGAGAAAGAAACAGACATGAAACCCCGAGCCAAAAGAAAACAAAAGAGGACAGAAATGAAAGACAAGTAAGCAAAGATCATAGAGTTAAAAAAGGCCGGCGTGATTGGACACATCCAACACCCCTGGCTGCGTGCGCACTGACAAAAAACATGTCAACCCATAAAGAGAGCTTCAGAGAGTCAGGCACCGTTTGAACGCATGACGTGACCCCTCTCTCTTTTCCGTGTCTAAACTTTCTGACCCTCGGTCTTCGACTTCTTAGCCGCCGAGGTGGGCGAATCGGTCGCCTTGCGCTTGGTACCAGTAGCAGATGCTCCTGAATCAGGGTTGACGCCATCACCAGACGGCCCGTCAGATGATGGCTCTCCGGATTTGCCCTTTTCCAGCGCCGCCACCTCTTCGGCTGTCAAGAAGCGACCGCCAGGACCGCGAGGTCTGCGCATGGCGTGGTTGTGTCTTGACTCGTGCAGGTAGGGCTTGCGGCCCTTGTTAGTAAGGCGCAGTTGCTCCTCGAGCCGTTGTCGGGCCACCCGACGCTTCAGGATGCGGTGGAATTGTTTGGCGTTGACATAGAGGGGTGTCTCTTCGGCGGCGGCGACTGAGGGCTCAACAGCCTCCATGGGTGGTGCCGTGGCTGTGACAGTGTTTGGCACGGCTCCTGCGCCTCGAGTGACATGATTCAACATGGCGGCGGCTGCAACCGAGGCAGAGGTTGGGCTGCTGACTTGGCTAAGCCGGCGATGGTCGGGAGATCGAGGGTCGCGTTTGTCTTTGGGAGATCGTTGAGTAAGAGCGGCGTTGTTCAAATACTCATAGCCAGTCCCTGAGGCAGCTGCTGTTGCAGCCATGGCAGCGGCTTGTATTTGCGGCATGCCATAATGCATGGCTTGCTGGGGGACGCCGTACTGTGATGAGGAGTACATCTTGGCTGTGTGTGCGTGTGTGTGTTGTAGATGCTTTTTAAAGCAGGTTGCGGCCAAGTAAGACCAAGTGGTTGAGGGACCAATAGAATATTAGTCGTAGTAGACCGGGAAACCTTGGTAACCCAGTTCAGCTATCGACTCGGCACCGATCAAGATTGACGGTGTTCTTCTTTCCTAGCCAACGAAACTCAAGATAAAGCTTTGTGTTGGGTGGTGTCTCAGCAGACAGGAATCAAGCTTCAGTTGCTCAAAGCTTTGGTGGATAGAAAGATAACCAGACCAGGGTGCTGTCAAGGTGGTAGAGTTAGAATCGAGATTGAGGGAACTTGAAGTAGGGTAACAAGACTGTTGATAAAGCAGGTTGGAAAAAAGGTCGCCAGTGAAATAGAAGTAGAAGAAAATGTAAAGAAGGGAGAAGGAACACCTGTGAGTGAGAGAGAGCTTCACTTGAGCCAAGCAAACACAATCAGGTGGGAAAGAGGAAGAGAGAACAGGTGGTGGGCGCACTAAAAAAGGTCGAGTCCTGTGCAACGACAAGAGATGGGAAGGACGGCACAAGGCAGCGAGGGTGTGACCAAGTCATGGAGGGGAAAAGGACAAAAGGGATGCACCTTCAGCTAGACTGTCTGTACCCAAAAAGAAAAGTAGACGCCGGTCGCTTCTCTCGAGGCACGGCGCAAAAGAACAGAGAAAGGCCTGCAGACGCACGCGAAACAGGCCGACAATGGATGCGAGGCAGCAGGGTCTCGTCAGGTGTGAAAAAAGGACCTGGTGGAGAGAGCTTCCAGGCAGAATGGGGACCAAAACCAAGCATATCAAGCCATATACATGTACACCTGAATAAGGAGAGGTAGCACAGTACCAGTGTTTTCAGAAGGCTTGCCCATACACTCGCAGGCAAGGTTCCGTGGCCAATGCAAATGGGTTGGGGACTCGGTCCCAAGGCCCAATACTTTGCTTGGGTAAAGAACATGACGCGTTGGGCAACATCCTTGACGCCACTCAGCACCAAAGCCAGTGTGTGGTGGTAGTGATGATGGGACGGGATGAATAGATGGAGGATGAAGTTGGGAGATGTGATGGGACAGGATAGATTGGACCAGAATGGAAAGTATATGCGGTGTGACGGGAAGCCTGAAATTGCAGGAGATAGGGCAATGGGGGTTCTCGCCAGCCGGTCCTTCTCTGCATCTGTGTGCGGATAGATGGGTGATGTGCATTTGAATCTGTATGCACAATGGCATCACATAGTCGGATGTGATTCAAAGGACCGCCCTGTTCCAGGACTACCGGGAGTAGGACTGAACTGGACTGGACTGGACTAAAACAGATACTGAGACTGTTCGTAGGGCCAAGCACAGGACTAGAGCGAGGGCTAGGGCCGGGACTAGGGACTGCAGGTTCCGGTGCCAAGGGGATGCAGACGGAAGAGTAGAGCAAACGGAAGAGAAGAGCAGACGGAAAAGAAGAGCAAGACTTACAGGAGTGTTGGTGGTAGTAAGAGGGCAAAGAGGCGCTATGTCTGTGTCTGTGTCTGTCTGTACAGTTGGCGGTATGCAGGAAGAAAAAAGAGAGTTGAAGCTGTAGTTTGTGTTAGTCGAGCCAAGCTTGAAGACGGAGGAAAGCAGTGGGAGGAGGAGGAATGGGAGACAGGAGGTACAAAGGTACGAGAGACAGTGGGTATGCAGGCGGTGATATTGGTGATGGAGACAAGGTAAAAAAAAAAAAGAATAAAAAAGCCCGCCAGCTTAGCATCGACAGGGGGGAAAAAGAAAGGCAGACAGAGAACAGACGTTCTTGTCAAAGGGGAATTTATGGCTGTCCCAAGTCAATCAAAAACAAGACCAGACGAAACGAAACGAGCCCGAGAACAAGACAGCAAAAACGACAGGCCACTGGCCACCAATCAAGAGGCAGCACGCACTGCACTCAGTGTCCGCCGGCCTCTGGGCCTCTGGACATCAGGGCCTCTAGGGCTCTGGGCCTCTGGCCGTGGGGTCTCATAGCCTTGATGGACCCTGGATTGTTTCGAGTGGATGTGATGTGGATTGTGGATTGTGGATGTGCGTACAGTGGTTGCAGAAGAAGAAAGGAATGGGAAATAAGAGAGAAGAAGTCGTCGAATCAGATGTCACGGACGCGCTGTCAAGCGGACGACGAGACAAGGCTGTGTGTGTGTCTGCAGGGAAGATGGATGTGATGTGAGGGAGAGCAGCACGACGGCGAAGAAAAGAAAAAAGGACGCGCCAAATCCTGCATTAAACACGCAAAGACTGTGCCATTTTTTTGGCGTCTTCGTTGTTGGGCCATCCATCGCAGAACAACGAGGCACAGGTACGGCCGTCGATCTTTTTTTCTCTGTCGCAGCTTGGCGGGGAGCAGAAATCAACGACATGGAGAGGTGATGGCGACGGCGACGAGGGAAGCTTGTGTGCGACGGCAGCGGCAGCGGCAGAGGCGATGATTCAATGCAGCGCATCAATTGTCAAGGCGTGACTGTGACTGGCTGCGTGGCTGACTCGCTGTGTGTCCCGAGGCCGGACGGCAAATTAAAAAAAAAAATTAAAAAAAAATACATTCCCACTGGGACACCAGGCGATGCCCGTCGCTACGCCGACAGCGACAGCCTCACGATGATGGCTGGCGATGGCGGCAACGATGACGATAGCGATGGCGATGGCGATGGCGATGCCGGTGGTAGCGGCGACATGTAGATTAGATCTCGAGCCCTTCCTGTGATAGGACAGCGCAAAGCCGCAGTAAACAAAAACAGGGAAACAGGATAGGAATAGCGATAAAGCAGAAACGAGCGAGATAAAAGAAAAATAAAGTGGTTTAACGTACCAGAGGGTTTGATTCGCTGGCGATAATCGCTTTTTGGCTCTTTTTTTATGCTTCGGTTGTCCCCTTGCGAATGGGATAGATTGATTGGTTGTTGAGGGGAAAAAAAGACAAGCAAAAGATGGAGGACGAGAATGCGACAAGATGATTTGAGGGCTTGGGAGGCGGGGGGGAGGTCATAGCTATATGGGCATTTCCTACAAAGCCCGGCGACTTATCGGGTGAACACTGTCGTGCGCACTGTGCGCTGCGTGCGAAAGGTCTTGGGCACTGTGACTGGCCGCCATTTTTGGACAGTGCATATGCGTCTTCTGCACTGTTTGTCCCTACAACTCTGTACAGTGCCTTGTCCACTCCATTTTCCGAGATGCAATCACTCTTCGCGTTTCTGAGGAAAGAGGGGAGCAGAAGCGATCAGCCCTTTCCCTGTTCTGTACATTCGTCTATCTTCTTTCCTTCTGCTGCCTTGAGCTGCAGGAGGCAACTTCCCTTTCTTGTTCGTTTGCTGGCTCCATGCTTAGCCAATGGGCACAGCATCAGCAAGCCCTGTTTCTTTTTTGTCTCTTTGTTCATGTATTCTTCGTACTTTTTTTTTTCTTTTTTCACATTCTCTTGATTTCTTGAACAAAGCTGTGTTACGTCTTTTGTTCCTCTAAAGATGTGAAAATCCTGCAGCCCTTTTTTTTTTTTCTTTCCTTCCATTTAATCTGTGTAGAGGCTTTTCTGCTTCCGAGAGTCATCATGCACGCACGTACGCACGCACGCACTTTCCCACAGCAACTACTCAAATCACAGCAAGCTCAGGTACTGGGGTTCTTTCTTGCTTTGTATTGTGTCTGTCTCCTTCCATGTACAGCACACTCCATCTTGTTTTCCGCCCTCTTTCCCTCTTTCGCTCTTTCCCTCTTTCGCTCTTCCCCTCTCCTCTCCCCTCTCCTCTATTGGCTGCTCATTTCTCCCTGTTCGTGTGCAAGTATACTTGTCCCGTCTGTGTAGCTTCAGTGTCCAACCACATATACGGGGCCCTCCAAAATCCTTTCGAGGCTGTGGTCAATTGTGGTCGCCAGCTCACTTGCTCTTTCTCTTTGTCTTTGTCTGCTAAATTTAGCACATATGAAAGGCCCTGTGTTAGTCTCTGACCTTGGCCCTCTTCCGTTTCTTCAAGGCTGATTCTCCGACGGTTCGTCTTGTTCTAGTCGACTCAGCCCAGCCTCATGCCTCCTGCAGCCCTCTTTAATAAATGCACCATGCAGCAGTAGTATCATCACCACCCTTAAAAAAGAATACACCATGCAGCAGCAGTAGTATCACCACCACACCTGAAAAATACACCATGCAGCAGCAGCAGTAGTATCACCACCACACTTGAAAAATACACCACCCAGCAGAAGTATCACCACCATCCCATGACGTCAATCTTGCCCTATATATCCTGCATCTTCTGTTACAAACACTTCCTCTCCTCACGAGCGCTTTGTCTAATGCAGGGTTCTAGCTGTGGCAAATTCGCCAAAGTACATACACACATACATATATCAGATCCCCTCTTCACCATCCAGCGCGCTGCTTCACCCACCATCATCGGCAAGGGATACTCGATCAGGGAAGCGAACGCAATATGCAGCTCTTTCATGGTAGCACATGTTTCGACTTGCGCATGCTTTTTTTTTTGCTTTAGCCTTATTCTTTTGCGCCAATATGCACGCATAGCAAAGAAAAGGGAAGAAGAAAAGATTATGTGCAAATAATGGTTTGCTCAGGCTCCGACGACAACGATGTCATCGTCGTCATTCCAGGTGCCGAATTTGAGCATCACATCTTTTTTTTCATTCATTCTCTTTCTTTTTCTGCTACCAGGTCACAATTTCTCTGGAGACTCACCAGAAACTCGAGACAAATTATCGGTGTATCCTTTTTTTGTCTTCTGCAGATTTGAACATCTGCTGTCGGAATCCACACAAGGCGAACAATAAGCTGAGAAAAGAGGCAACCAACCTTTCATGTTCGCCTCGTGATTGTCACTGTATTTCCCCGCTTTTATCAGTGGCCTCCAACTGAATTGACTTGAATTTGAAACAAGACAGTTATTTATTAGGGTTATAACCACTTCAGTGATGCGCCCCGCCCCACACAGAAGTCTGCCGTTGATGTGACTTGATTGGCTGCCTGCCGTCCATGGTCCCACTAGGTGAGCTGAGATATGATTGGTTGGAAGGAAGAAAA
Source organism: Chalaropsis ovoidea (assembly GCA_038407185.1). Lineage (NCBI taxonomy): Eukaryota > Fungi > Ascomycota > Sordariomycetes > Microascales > Ceratocystidaceae > Chalaropsis > Chalaropsis ovoidea. The sequence continues at coordinate 24,992 of JAXHKQ010000123.1, read as the reverse complement.
AGAAATCTCAAGAAATAGTGATGAGTAATCATATGCCAGCACGCTTGATGGTAGCACAAAACTCGACACTAAAGTTGACAGAGATTTAGCGAGACCAGAAAACCGACTTATAGAAGAAGTGCGCCAAAAGAATTTTTGTGAGCTGAACAGAAGATACATTGTTAATAAGAGTATTGTCTTGTGCTTTGTATAATGATATCCTGCCTTGACTGTACCTATTTTTCAGCACAATTCTCTCCTTGAGGCCTGGCTTCTTATCCTGTTTCAACAGTCGCCTTCTCTACCTTGCTGCGGCTAAATAGCGCCATCTGATTGGTGGATGTATTTATCTTCTATGTCTACAGCATAGGCTACGCATCTGCTCCCGTTAACAAGCTCCGATAGACGTCCTCATGTCGTGTTCACACACAGGGCCAGTCCGAGATACGTACACACACAGTCTTCAGAACGGCCTTGTCAATCGATCCTTCAATGTTGTTCTTGTGAACGATCTTCCCCCCTTTATCCCATGAGCTCGAGTCTGTGCCGTTTTTTTACCCCGCCTGCTCGGTTATTTGTTTGCACGGGTCAGACTTGTCAAAAATGAAGGAATGGATCCCTTGAACCCTTACTCTGTTGACGTGACACGGTGATGTCTTGTTGGTCTTCAGGGCTCGTCACCACACGTGACTTTGAGGGAAGTCAAGATATATGCCGAGGTGAGTTGATGGATGTAGCTGAGAACCATATCATATCATGCAAGTATGAAGAAACGTACACCATCTCGCAAGTATAGAGGAAGCTTGTACATGGAAACCAGCCATTTCTGGCATCTTTGATGTACCATGGACTCAAGCATACACTGCTTATCTTTTGCCTCATAGTAACTCATGGACATCTTTTGGGGTGAGAGGAATACACTGCATACATGTATATGCATATATGCTGCTACATACACAGAAGCGAGTGGATGCCTGAGGCACATGTATGCCACTCACAGCTCATCATGCAATGCTGATCCTCATATCCTTTCTCCCTGTACCTCGAGCACCATTTGACCATAAGCTACCTGCAGACGAGAATGGAAAACAGCGCAATATGCAAGACAGACTATATCCGAGAATGCCGCCCATAGAACAGCATGGCAAAGTTACAGAGGACCAGCTTAGGCAGGCTAAGATATTGGGGTCATCCACCGCCTCTCCACCAGCTGGTGGGTGATATCGATGGCTGAAGACAGACATCCATCTTGCTACAATGCATCTTGAGATGCGCTACGTTGACAGGCGCAAGATATAGCTGGAGATGAACTATACATAGTAATATGCCATAGGTGAATACGCGATGATACAGGCGTGACGCTGTCTAAGCGCCCGTGTTAAAAACAACCCTTTGTACGGTAACTGAGATGAGCCGGCAGACGGTCTATGTGGACTGGCGTACACAACAGTACTCGGGAGGGGCTAGTATGCCCTTGACAGGTAGGATACACCTATTGAATAGCTGTATACACAATCACTATAGAGGCAATGACGTGGAAGCCCACACTAGGACTCGTGACTACGTTATGACCACTAAGAAGATATCGTCAAGTTACACAAATATATTTGCTACTCAGTTGTCACTATATAGAGCTACTACCGATGTCGAGAGAGCCGAACGGTGTGCTACAGGCAACAATAACAGGATGACGAGAAGCAGTCTCTGGTTAGTCTATGGGCATGCAAACCCACGATCCCGGCTCGAAAGATCAGTGGCCGCTTTGATAGAAACCCCAATCACCAGAGACAAAGAGGGACCAAAACAATGCAGCCGCTGCACCAAGCGGGCTACGCCCTGTATTGTATCCACGATAGACCGAATGCCCGGCGGATATGCGAGTAGCCTCGCGGCTGCGGGTGAAGCTCATCTTGTTGTTGTCTAGTGCTTGTGTCTCAATGGCTTCTTGTTTTTGGCACAGCGGGACGCGGGTATAACTAGGCGGTAAATGAAGCGGAATGAGCGGTAGACTCCATAGACGCCGACGACTATCAAGTGTCCACAAAACACGGGCGGATACTGCGATATACCTTCGACTTGATAGTAGTATGGGCAGAGGGGGCCGTAGGAGACCGTCGATGCACAAAGTATTCGGTACCCGCGCGTATATTTCTACTTCCGCCTGTCTGTCTCGGTCGGCACCATACGCCGTGGTTCCCACAGACATGTAGACGGACACTGCGTGTGGAAGGCATTATCCCAAGCTCTAGCAGGGTGGATGCGCACCTGGAGGTCGTGATGATAGGCTTCCAGGATAACAGAGCGGCTGCAAGAAGCCGAAGGATGGATACTTGCCATCCTCTTTGGCGGGTGCAAGATACAAGAAAACGGGATACTTAAGGACGGACGGTGCCACTGTTTGATTCCCTCTCTGTCTCTGACACTACACAGCAACATCCAGACTCATAGCTCTCTTCTCTGCTTCTTTATCCCAGAGTTCCATTGCCGAACATCGATACTCGAGCTCGCATCTTCGCCAGCTACTCAACCTCAACCACAGACGTCTCGTCTCGGCTGCCCCTCAACCCAGGCTCACCGTCTTTTGCCGGCACCAGTAAGTCCCTGATGTCCTCTTACTCATCCACTGCTCCACAAAGCTCCAAAGGCGAACAGCTGGCATTCCATCTTCGCTCTTGGAGGAGGCTCCGGGCTGCTCGCGGGCTGCTCTGATTGGTGGTTCCTCCAGCAAGATGGGCTTTCTGCCTGTTGGCCAAGGCGGCAGCAGCATCGCAACCAACATTACTGCAACCGTGATGCTGAATAATGGATCAGACCTGCATTTCTCACATTTTTCTTGTCTCCATCAAGCAGAACAAGTTCCTTTGTCTTCACTTTGAAGAACAACTGTACACTGTACACTACACTGTACACTACACTGTACACTGGGCCAAGTAGCTTGTACTGTACTGTACGTACTCTGGCGCCTAAAGCACTGAAGCACTGCAAGGCCCTGTAATCCAGGCAGCACGCCCCCGCAGGCCCTCGCCTCCCCCTGACCTATCAGAGCCCACAGCTGCTGAAAAGTGGATCCCGAGCGTTTGCTTGTGTGTTTCTATTGGCTACAGAGAGCGACAGGGATACGTCTGCGTCCTAGCTTCTCCTTTTTAACCGCACACCCCACTTAAAGGGACGTTTCTGTGAGAGACGGAAAAAAAGAGTAAGTGCAAGAAGGATCATGTCATGTACATGTGTACTTGGGAAAGAGCAGAGCAGAGCAGAGCAGAGCAGAGCAGACTCGCACGATGCCATATGGAAAGAGCCGTGTACAGTTTACGTGTACCTTCCCTTTTGCTGCTCGAGATTCTACGAGCTTCCATTGGGTTGTGGGGTCCTTTCTCTGTTCTCTATTCTCTGCCCCTCACTTTTCTTTTCCTTTCCTCTCTGTTTTCTCTCTCCTTGATACATACGTGCAGTGCAGACAACCGCCTTGTGACTTATCACCAGGCCACCTCACCTCATCCGCCTCACCATCCAGACGCTTCTTTTTCTCACTCTTTGATTCATGTTCAGCTGTGCTAATCGTTGTGTCTCCTAGCCATTGCCGTCTGCATCTCTCTCTCTCTCTCCCTCCCTCCCTCCGTTTGAAATCGAATCACGAAACGATACAAGCCCACGAAGCTTGTCTGTTATTCCTTTTGCTCGCAGGGTAGCCCTGAGATCCAAAGACAGACTTATATCCACGCCCCAGGCCCCTGTCACAGACACTCACTTCCTGTTTGTTTGCCGCCAGCACCCCCCCAGAACGCTGTGCCATTTCCAAGCCGGGCCCCAGTCCAGCAGCAGCGCATCGCTCCTAAAAGACTTGGACCGCTGCCATTTGCTCTGTTTGTCTTTCTTCTGCACCTTTCTTGCATCTGCAAACGCTTGTCTCTCGAGCAGCTCTTCCTTCATTCCTTTGGACTACACATCTTCTCTTCTACGCGCTTGTCTGCCCAGACCGGATTCCACTGGCTGTTGTCACATCTAGACCTCTTTCTTTTTCGACCGACTGCAACTCTCTCATTGATTGGCCCGTCTGACTTGCTTCATTATCGTCGATTTGACTGGCTTTTCTTGTTTTCTTGTTTTCTTGTTTTCTTGTCTTCTTGTCTTCTTGTCTTCTTTCTTTCTTTTTCCGTCCCTCCCCACTCTTTTCAGCTTGCTGGTTTTCTGTTTTCTGCGTACTTGTCAAGAAGTCCAACAACACTTAAGCGAGACTGCCCTCTCTTTTGGCCTTTAACCCCGAAGACCTTTCTTTGTTCACTTCTTCTTCTTCTTCTTCACCTTTTCGGTCTCGAGCCCACCTCGTCCTTTCCACCACCGGCCATCCCATCTGTTAGATCTGTACCCGACGACCACTAGCAACCATGGCTACTACTTGCAAGCCCAAGCTGCCGCAGCTTTCGACTCCCGTCAACAGCAACTTCCCCCTCTCGGTCTCCGGCCCTTCTCTGCTGTCTGCGAAACCACTCTCTGCCAACGATGGTGGCCGGACTCCCATCACCCCGCCCTCAGGCTATGTAGAGTATCTTCGCATGTCGTCCTTGAACTCGCCCAGGACTGCTCGACCCTCCTCATTTTCCGGCAACACCACTCCTTCTACTTCCAGCTCTCATTCCGACTGTTCGTGCAAGGCCGCGGCCTCTGCTGCCATCGCTGCTGCCGCTGGCGAGTACGCTGGAGTCAAAAAAGGCCTTGGCCTCAAGACGCCTTTGACTGCTCCTGTCGTCCCCCCAAGCCCGTTTAATCGGATTCCCATGTCTGCTCCCGCCAATGGTGCTTCTTTCCCTAGCTTAAAAGTACCTCCCTCGCCATCAGTTACGCTTTCACCCTACCCTACAGACTCGCCCACAAGCGCTCTGTCAGCGTCTTTTAGCGCCCGCTCCAATATTAAGTTTGACTGGGACTCTGCCCTCGCCACAGCACTCAAGGCCCGATCAAATGCAGGAGAGTCCCGCAAGCAACCCTCCCGGACAAGTGTGAGACATATCCGCGAAGTGGTTACTAGAACAGTAACTTACACTCCACGCATGAAACCCGCGCCCAAAGGCAAGCGCAGGCAGGTGGACTAAGCCGAGCACCCACAACTTGGCTTTGTTTCTCGGGATGATCTCCTTGATTTGCACACCACGTTCGCACATGACATGGCCCAACCTACACCTGAGCATTACACACAGTGGCCGGGGCCACCAAAATACTACCGATACGATTTTCACGACCATGTTTGTTTCCTTTTGATTTCAAAACTTTTATATCTCTTTTGCCTTGTACCATCTTTACTATTACCTTCATCTCGTTCTTCATTCCCTTCGACACCCTTTCACTGTTGCTTTGAAAGGTCAAATGTCGGACGTTTCAGCTTGAGCTTATCCATACGCTTCCTTTTCTCCTTTTATTTTTCTTTCTCTTACTTTCTTCATTTCTGCCAGCGAACCGCCCGGAGTTGTGATTCCAGTTCGTCGGACATGCTGAGCACCAAAAATAGCACCAGATGCCTGTAACTGACTATCATGCTAGTCGGTGCCTGGCGCTCGCTTTTCCATGGTGCTCCAGCAGACTGGCTTTGACGTTATTCATACGAAGAGAGAAAACACAAGGGCCTTCTTGCTCTGGGTTGGGTGCTGCTGTTCACCGCAGCAGATCACTTGGGCCATTGAAAGTCAATGTTCCAATGATGTGGTACTACCCACCCACTACTACTACCGCTCTTCCTGACGCCAAGGGTCCAGAAAACACACAATCCATGCTCAAGGGGCTGGCCCCTTTTGATCTGAGCTCTTGCAAGGCCCATTTACAGAGAACAACGGAGTTTATCTATATCCTCTTGAACGAGCCTCCCTTCTTGGGGCCGTTGCTTGCGCTCGAGCACAAGGACAATGTTTTTGTTTGTTGTCTTTTTTTTTCTTTTTTTCTTCGTTCGACCAGCCACCAGACTCTTTGTTTGGTCTAGGCTTGGATTCTTTTCCTTTTGTTTGCTTTGGTGGTGTTATTGGCGGTTCTTTTGCGCATAATCTTTTCGGCCTCTGGTGTTTGGGGCAAGAGAAGCTTTTGGAACAGACTAATGACTTGACGAATATCACAAGATGCTTTTCACAACCTCTGCGGGATATTCACGTCTATGGTTTCTGGGTTGACTTTTTTTTTCCTTGTATTTTTCATGTTGTTTGTTATTGCGGTGGATATAAACCGGGTCTCCTCACTTTGTTCTTTGTTTTTTTTTCTTTTTTTGTTGCATTCTCGGAGTTGGGTACGAACCAATACAACAATCTTGTCTTTCGGCATGTGTGTTTGAGTGAGTGAGTGAGTGATTGAATGCATCTCGTTTGGATCGGGTCGATAGACTTGTGTGCTTATCAACACGCCAAGGTCTAGTCACGTCAAGATCTGGCGCTTGGGAAGGTGTTGAAGAGGAACGAGTCAAGTGTGTGTGTGTGTGTGTGTGATGAGGCACATCGTGAACGAGTTGGTGATCACAGATGTGAACTGAGCCAAGCAAGCAGTGCGAAGTCCACCGAGTCTATCCTGTCTATGAAACGACGCCGTCAGCAACTCAACCTCCTCACACATTTCCTTTCCTCCCCCGCTCGATATTCTGTATTCAGTGCAGTGCAGTCATCCGTTCTCTCTCTATTCTACACAGCAGTGCTCTACAGATTCCACGAAGAACGGCAGAGGGAGAGAGAGAGGAGGGGATATATTAATGGTGTGGATGTATCAAACAAGCCATGGGCCGCACCCCGGTCAACATGAGCTGCGAGCTTAATTTGTATTTATTTATTGCCACCCCGGTCACTGGCCCAGTAGGCTTCGTTGTTAAGCGCCGGACAACTCAACGAGAATGAAGACAAGAAGAAAGGAAAGCAACAAAGAAGAGGAGGGGACGGGAGAGCAGGGAGAGAGAAGTCGTGGGATGCTTTGCTGCGGGCTTCTGGCGTGCTGCTGTCTGTAGGGCTTGTGCGCGTGTGTGTGTGTGTGTACTTCTCTCTACATGCACTCTGCAGCCTGTGCATGGACTCGTCTTGTCATTTCACGACTGGCGTCTTGTCGTGTCTTGTCTGGCTTGTCGCCGCCTCTCACTGTTAGTCTGGGTCTGGGTCTAGCCATCGTTGTCGTTGTTGTCGTCGAGACGTGTCTCCACTTATTATTGGCCGAACCCTCACCCCACCACCATCGAGTCTAGGGTGGGTCCGCCAACAGAGAGCGCTGATTGGCTGCTTTGTGCAGGCAGTGGGGCCGTTAGATAGCTTGGCTAAGCGCCTGGAAAACCAAGCTTGACGTTTTGTCTTGTTCTTGTTCTTGCTGTGTCGTCGTGCGTCGTTGGTGATGCAGCGGCTTTGAAGAGGCGAATATGTGAGGCTGGATGTGGGACTTCGACGTTCTGTGATTGGGCATCACAGAGTTTCTCTCGTCGGCACGCGTGCATTATCGCACATGTCCTTTTCAATCTTCACGGCTTCACGATGTTCACGCTTTCGTCGTGGGCTAACACCGCCCCTTCACTCCTAGCCTGAAGTACCCCCGGCCAAGTTCTGTCTGGCCTGCAGAGGAAAAGAGGGCACAGCAGGGGCAACTCAGGAGTGAGGGAGGGCGAGTGATCGGGGAGATGTGAGAGTGCGAGATGGGCCAAGACAGCAGCGGAGAGAAGAGGAGACCAGGGGAGAGGAGGACCCGGAAACTCCAGGCAAATGCAATGCAACAGCGCAAGATAAGAGACGAGCAGAAAGAGAGGCACACGGGGGGCCACTTGCTTGTGACATTCTTCAGGCCCGCATTTCGTCTCTGAGTGAGTGCATGAGTGTCGAGGCACGTGAACGAATGAACACATGCATTCGTTTTGCTGCTGCTGTGTGGTGCTGTGTGGTGCTGTGTGGTGCTGTGTGGTGCTGTGTGGTGTTGTGTGGTGTGGTGTGGGTCGTCTTTTCGTTCCCTTGCCCTTCTCTTCTTCCCCTTCTTCCTCTCCTTCTTCCTTGCCCATATATGCTCCCCGGCTTCTAGGACCCAAGCTCATGGGTGGGCTGGTTCCAAGGCCGCGGTCCTAAGGCCAAGATGAATGGGACGACAGGCCCTCTCCCTTGTTTTGCCCCCCTCCCCCAAACATCAAGGCCTTGTCGCTTCTTGTCTCTTTCGCCCCTCTATCCCTCCCTCCTTTTAGTCGACAAGGCAAAGAGCAGTCAGTATAGATGCTCATTGTTTCTAGCCGCTCAGTGTGGGTAACAGATTGTAGGACCTTTGCTTCCAAGGGGTAGAAACATGGGCCTCGTTTTTTTGACAGACAACTGGAAGGGAGGAGAGGGGGCAGAGCGACGCCCCCTAGACCGAGGAAAACCCATCCACTTGGAACTACTGTAACCCATAACCCTCCTTCTCCCATGAACCCATGCTGGTGCTCTTGGCCTGTATGTCCCGGCTGGCGAATCAGTTGCCAGGACACACCGTTTGCTGGAGGAGGGATGCTTCGCCACTGATAACGCAATCCACCCTCTACACACTGCTGCGCACCTCCCGCGCAACAGCCCGGCAGACAGCCACCGGCACGCCCGCTGCGCCAAGCACATGCATCCACAGCCTCTGCGTATCGCTGACCCGGTCATTAGCGCTCTTGACCTCTACAAACATGCACTCGCCGAGCGTACCTGCGCCCTGCGCCGCGGAGCCAGCCGCCTCCCCACCCGCCGCGTCCTTTTCACGCCAGAGCAGCAAATCCGGCATGCCGCCGCGCCGCATGCGGTAGTCCTGCGCAAGCACTGTGCACAGCGTGGCCAGCGCCGGCGCCGGGAAACACCGCACGAGCTGCAGGATGTCTTCGGGCGCAAAGTCCCAGTTGAGTCCGACGACGCAGGTGCGCCGCGCGCCTTGCCGCTCAATCACGCCTGCTACGAGCTCGCTGCCGCCGCCGTTGGAGATGTGGGCCAGCCGGCGGTTGATTTCGCTGGCGCGCGCGGCGTAGAAGGCGTCGGTGAACAGGTCCAGGGGGCAGTTTTGGAAGGCGGTCTGGAAGACGTTGGGAACTGGGAGAAAGAGTATGTCGTAGAAGAGATAGGCAAAGAGCGTGCGCACGATGCCGCCTTCGGCGTGGTAGCCTTTCCAGCCGCCGTGAGCCCGGTACCAGCTCAGAGTCATTTCTTCCACTGTCACGGGGGCGGTGGCATCGCTTCCGAGTTCATCTAGCCACCATGTGCGCGTGCCTTTGCTCGATGTAGACTTGGCATCTGCTTCGTTTTCAGGCCTGAGTTGGATTCCTTCGACTGTATGCTCCAGCGGGGCGCGAAGACTAACATGCCCGAAGTCATGTTGGAGTCGTTTGGGGATGCGCAGTTGGCGTTCTAGTTTAACCAGGCGTTTCTGTAGATCATGGTGGAAGATGACATGACAGTCATTGTCCTGCAGCGCCTGTTCGCACGTCTCAATGGCCTGCTTCTTCCACTTATTTTTCAGAACGTTGGAGCAAGCCGTTGCGGGAGATGTGTCAGCTAATTCCACAGCGTACATGTAATGTTCCTCCAGCAGCGCCTTGCGCTGGTACCACGAGCCTCGCCGCGCCGCATGAAAGAGCCGCTGTGCTAGAAGTTCACACAAAAGGCTGTATTCACGGCCATGCTGCTTGAGCCGCCCGAGAACGTAGGCTCCTTTGTGAACAATGCGCGTGTGTGTATGGGCGGGCAAAAAACGGCGTAGATACGCGCCTTCGCCCCCTCCAAACATCCACTCGCGTCCTTGCTCATGCTTGACCAGCGCTTTCCAGCGGGGATGCACGGTGTCCAAGATCTCGATGAAGCGCGCAAACTCGGAGCTTCCCGCTTCAAGCAGCGTGTCGGCGTGGGACTCAAGACGCAGGGCCGCTTCAAACTCGATGACGTCGGCGCGGGATGAAAATATCGTGGACGACCGATGGACCACATATTGGGGAAAGTTCTGCCGCGATATCTTGGCCAGAATAATTGTGGTCAAGGACTTCTCAGTCCACTGGGTAGAGCGATAAAAGACAAGGTGGACGCGTTCAAAGAGCCTTGCGGTCTGTCTTGAGATCCGGATAGAAGGTCCAGTGAGCTTCATAATCTTCTCCAGCATTGCTTGCCTCCGACAAGTGGGAGTCGACGTGCCGCTATCCGTCGGCTCTGGCGTATGGCCGGTAGTGTTTGAAGAACGCCGTCGAGTGGCGCCTATGAAGAGAAGCTTGGGCTGCTCTTGTGTCATTCGTATCATGTTGCGGTATAACTCGGGCTTGTTCTTCCCGGGTATCTTGGCTTCCTTGGCTAGTCTCTTGAGTTCATCAAGATTAAGCAATGCCATGGCGTCCTCCAAGACGGTGATGTGGTCCTTAGAAGCATCAAGAAATGTGAAAGACTCTCCATAGCCAGCGTCGTCTATGCAAACTGGAATATCTTCAGGTTGGGCATTGGGTTCGGATGTACATGTTCCTGGGACATGCACTGGTTCCTTGTCTTCGTTGGTCTTGCAACAAGAAGGAAATGTTCGGACTCTCTCCAAAGTTTGCACAGTTCCCTCGAGGTCAATGACATCGCTGCGGTACCCCAACCGAGATATCCGATGCCATGCGGACGCCTTTCTTAAGAACAGCCTCACATAGCTAGTTCCGGGTTAGTTCACAGACCCTGTTTTGAGTATAGCACAGGACTGACTCACAGATACTGTTCCTGGTACTCGAGCAATCTCCATTGGCGAAACACTTCCAGTTCTTTTTCATCAAACAGGTGAGACTCGTCTTGTAGCACTGTATCAAGCGCCAAGTTAAACGCGTCGACATATAACGAGCTCTGTCCTTTGATCCATAGCGGCGTGCCCGTCTTTGCATCCTCTTCATCGCCGTCTTCTTTTTTCATAGAGCCTTTTGCTTCCTCTGGCTCTCCATGCAGCAGATCCGCCAGTACCGTATCGTCAAGCTGGACAGATGACTCTAGTGCAGTCAGCCCGGGCTCATCATCGCCAAAGAGAACGGAATCCCTTGAGAGCGCAGACAGCCCAGAGTCGGGTGTATCTTCTGGGTCCGCCTTGATGGAGACAGCAGGTGACAGCCTCTCCGCTGGCCTCTCCGCTGGCCTGTTCGCGACATCGCTCAGCCGGGCCTTTTTCTTCGCGGGCTTCTCTGTGGACTCTTCGGTTGTCCTCGACTTCCGTATGACGAAGCGGTCCATTTAGACATCGAGCGCAGGCGCAGTAGTAAAACAAGCCGAAGAAAGAAATCGAAAACTTCAGGTGTGGTTATGGGAATGGTGAGTCAGCCATTTTGGTGCCATCGCAAATGATCGTGGTCGAAGAAACTTGTGAGAAGGGAAGCGTGGAAGAGATTCCCATCGGCTGGTTCACGAGAGAAGGATGTAATAAGGGTTACCGACATAACCCACGTGGCTGCTTACTGAGCTACCTTCACGAAGGAGACGCGAGATCACGTGCTGATAAATCATAAATTACCTGCCCGATGAAGCGATGAAGCTTTAATCCAGCTTTCAGCATACATATATCGCCGACACTTCTTCCACTCCCTACAACATCGTCACCTTCTCTCGCCCCCTCAGTAACACGGAAGCTCGCCCCGAGAATCATGGCGTCTAACCAGGGTGACATCCAGATGGCCGACGCTTCTCCCTTGCCAGTTTGTCAACCTCTTGTTCTCGTCTTGTTTGTGGTGTTTCTTTGCAGAGACGCTGGTGGACTAACGCCCATGTAGATGCCCACAGGAGCTGAGGCTGACAATGAGTCTGTCCGCAAGTACCTCAACACAAAGGTCACCGGTGTGCTGATGGAGGGCATGAAGAAAATTGGCACCGAGAAGTACGTTCTATTGTCTTGTATAACAAGTCCCTGTGTTGTGTGTTATCCTCCCATTGGTTGGGGCTTGGCTAGTTGTCGGTACTAACTTGGTGATACAGGCCAAAGGATCCCCTTAGGGTACTGGGGGAGTTTCTCATTGAACGCTCCAAAGAGCTCGAGGAAACGAGCTGAAGATGTAGTTTACGATCTAATAGAACGGCCAGAGGCTAACTACCAGCACATAAATCCAGCCTGAGGCCTACGAGGACAACATGTTCACTTGCACTTCACTTCCGCACAGGTCCTCCGACAGAGCTGCGCATCAGCGACATGTTCAGCTGATCTGGTGATATACAACACAAATTGGCAATCATTTGATAGAAACAAATTGGATGTATCGATTCACCAGTCTCCAATAAACATGAACACCGCTAACGCCGCAACCTTGCCCGTAGAACTCCACGCAAATCCGGTAAACAGAAAAGAAATCTTGAGTGATGTGGGAGATGTGCTGATTGAAAAATAGTTTTGTTTTTATTTTCATTCCAGACCTCCCGTCTCGAGGAGACCCTAATCACACACATCACTTTTTGGTCAGGTATGATGTTGCATTTAAGCAACCAGGGTGCTGGCGCTGGCCGACTCGTACTTCCAGTTGGGGGGAAGCTGAGCGACGCGGCGGTAGTAGCGGGCCAGACGGTGGATACGGGACTCGATCAGAATCAGGTGGAACTTGGCGTCCTTGTCCTTGCGGTTGCGCTCAAGGTGCTTGCGAACGGTGACAGCCTAGTAGCTGGTTAGCATCATGTGGCCTAGGTAGTGGAAGAATTAGAAGAATTGGAAAAGAAAAACTCACCTTCTTGATCAGGTTGAACAGGTCCTCGGGAAGCTCAGGGGCCAGACCTATAAATTCACTCTGTCAGCCAAAACCGAACAGAGGCCATAACAGGTTGGTTCTCGTCATGAGACGAAGAAACCACCTTGGGTAAACATCTGTATAACGTATATCCGCTTCGATCGTACTCGCTGAGGAGTTCATGCCGAGTCGTGTCGAAAGGATATCGTCCATATATTCTTCAAGTGGGGGAAATCGTACCGTGAGACTTCAGGATGCGGACAATGCGGTTACCTGTGGCAAGTTAGCAATTGGACTCGGAAACGATCGTGCTGAGGACAGGATAGAAAAGCTTACCAGTGACAACCTTGACCTGGGCAATGCCGTGGGCATCACGCAGGACAACACCGATCTGGGAGGGGGAAGCACCCTTACGGGCCAGCTTGCAGATCTGGTCGGCAACCTGGTCGGGGGTGGTCTTCTGCCACGCGGGAGCAGTGCGGGAGTAGGGGATGGTGGAGGCAGAAATGCCCTTGCCCTTGCTGTGAAGTCTACCCATTTTGTCGGTGTGGTGTGGTCTCGAAGATTGGTGAGAAGTTCGTTGATGTCGAAAAAAGAAGACTGAGTTTGAGCCAGGCCAAGAGATTCCGCAATTATTCACCTGAGCCTCTGCAGTAATTTTCCCCGACAGGGATCTGGACCCACCATCAAAGTGGAGAGAATTGTGCGTTGACTGTTCCTCTAAGTCCGGGTATTTGTCGCAAAATTAGGGCCATTGTGGGGGGCATTGAACTGAAGCCAACATTCACGTGCTGCATCACGTGTCTGGACATGCATTGACAAGGCTGAACGGACCCACCCGCGAGATCAAAAATCTTCAAAGGCTACATAAATATCGTCAAACCTGCCTCTCTTTCCAAACAAACTGCCTTTTTTGACAGTGGCGACTTCAGACTTTCGGAACGCGCTGGACGCGTTCAAGTCCATATTTACTAACAATTTCTAGCGGAGACTGCTTGGTCGTCTCGACTGTGTAATGTAAGTTACTCTTCTCACTCTGCCACCTTCTGCTTATGATGAGACTCATTACTATCTGGTACCTATAAAATGAGGACCGTTAGGTCTCTTGATTCTACTGTTTATTCTGAAAATGCCCTATCAACATCACTGTTCTTATTCCAGCCTTGGGATGACTTGAAATGCTAACATTTCTTAAAGTAGATGCAATGAAGTTTGTCTCTTGAAGACATACATCTCTGTAGTTAAAACGATCCAATACGAACTGAAACATGCAACTACATCTCACTGATCTCTTCCCATATTGACATGACCGTGCATGCGTATTTCAAGTGCCAACTCATTGTATTTTTAGTATTGCGTTAATGCTCGTATATGTGTTGGTCTAAACAGTTGATCGAGATATGTATCAAGTGCAGGTTCTTGATTGTGTTCGACCGTTGAACTCCAGATTGCATTAGAGTAAACAAAGCAAGATATCCCAAGGAAAGAAAGAAAAAAAGGGCAAAGTAACATAGATAAGCAAACAAACAAAAGACTCCTTTTACCACAGACCAACCTCAAAGTTCTCCTCGGGGAAGAAAGTCGTGATGACAGTGCGGTCTGAAAACTTGCGGCCGGCGAGAGCCCGCAGCGCCTTGCCCGCGGCCTCCTTGGTGTCGAACTTGACATATATTTTGCCAACGCCGGGCGACTGCTTGGAGGAGCCAGACGTAGGCCGGGGAATCTTGAGCTCGAGAATCGTGCCGAACTTGGAACACTCTTCATGAACATCCTCGCAGATTTCTGTGAAACTGTGTTAGCTGATTGGTCCGTCCACATCGACATTGACAATAGTTTGGCTTACCCTCGTAGTCTTCGCTATCCAAGAGCTCATCCGGGGTCACCATGTTGAGCAACTGGAGAACACGCGTCTCGTCGGGCTGGACAGCAGTGGTGCCGGCCAGCATGGACATGGCGCTGATGCCCATCTCAATACCGGCAACCTGCGTGATACCACAGCTGGCCTTTTGCACTCTGAGTTTCTTGTCGCCCAACTCCATGCCGTTAAGACCCTGAATGGCAACATCGGTCGCAGAAGAGTCGGCATATTCACAGAAAGCAACCCCCTAAGTACCAATGTTAGTTGAAGAAATACACAGAACAGCGGTTAATGAACTTACTCTTGACTCTTCAGTATGTCTATCGCGGACAAGAATGAATGACTTGATCTCGCCAAAGGAAACGAGGAGCTCAGTGACCTGTTCCTCAGTGAAGTATGACGCCAAGTTGCATATGCTGATTTTGTTCGGGCTATCAGGGACAACATTGCTAACAATGCCGCGTTCCCGGGAGCCATCGTCGATGTAATCAGGAACGATGTAGTCCTTGGGGCGGCGGATGGAGAGCCCAGCGGACGCGCCATTGGCACTGCCATTTTCAGTACCAGAGTCATCCATCAGAGTACCGTCTAGGGTGAGAGCAACCGTCGCATCGCTAGATTCGCGGAACTCTACTATGGCAAACGAGCTATCCTTGGACTTTTGGGCCAGTACGCAAGGATCGGTGCCCTCGATGACGTTGAGGCCATTTAACTGCAGATTGAAGAAGGCCATGATGCTCTCGTCTGTTGCTGAAGCAGGAAGACTGGATACCAGCAAGCGTTTGCTCTGGCGCGCATTAGTAGGCTTGAGCGAGGCGTTGTTGGTGGGCGCAGTGGTCGTGTTGTCCTTGACAAATGCTTGGAGTCTGGTGAGGTCGGGCTGTTGCTGTTGTTGTTGACGAGGAGCGCCTGGAAGCGCAAACATGCCCGACAGTTTTGCTTGTTCAGCCGGCACATTGTCATAGCCAGGGGGTTTGATATCCCATTGGGTCATGCGACGCTTGCGCTCGAGAACTGGCACGATATCGGTGAGATCGGGAGTAGGTTCCCGCTTGGCAGGCGGTGAGGGACTGCGGCGATCGCGGTTGCTAGGGAAGTCATCAAAACCACCACTACCGCTGCCGCCGCCACCGCCGCCACCGCCTCCACCACCACCACCACCTCCTCCTCCACGTCTGTCCCGACCACCGCGTTCGCGTCTGCGCTCGTCTCCAAATCCTGCATCACGCTCGCGTCTACTCGATCGGTCGTCGTCTTCGCCGCCGCGGCGGTCGCGTCTGGTGGTGCGATCGGACCCTCTCTCGCGGTCCCACTCACGATCGCCACCCCGGCGTTCGCGGCCAGAATAGCGATCCTCGCGCTCTCTTTCGCGGTGGCTCCGGCTGGAGGAGTATGCGTCGGGCTCGTCATCGCGACGACGGCTGCCGCGGTATTCGGGAGATCTGGAGCGTCTGCGCTCCCTGTGGCTCTCACGGTCACGGTCACGTTCGCGGTCACGGCGACCGTCTCGATCACCTCGTGCCTGTTTTCGTTCGTGTTAGCATTCGGCACATGATGCATCGAGCTCTGAAAATATGCAAGACCTACGGGATATTCCCGGCTGCCACCCTTCCGCGACTCTGTTAAAAACGTTAGCAACGAGCAAGCAAAGAATGAAGCCTAGGCTGACAAACCTCTAGGCGCACCTTCACCCATGACGATGTGATACGCTATAGAAACTGAAAAAGATGGATGGGGAGATATGGACTCGTGTCAAAGACTAGAAAAAATCGAATTGGAGGTCGGAGTAATGTCAAAAGAGCGTCAATGTCTCTATTCATGACCTCACGTTCTTTCGGCGAGACCTCGAAATATGGATGACGGCAAGGCTGTAACTTTTTTTTGTGGGTCTTAAAATCGATAGGCGACTATACGGCTTAAATGCATATCGACGACGCGACAAGGCGCGCTTTCGGAAAGGGCTGTGAAGATGGCATCGTTCACGCTACAGAAAGTCCCAAGAAGCCTGATTATCGGGTGACCGCCTTTAGCTAGGTAGACCTTCATGTGATCTTTTTTGGTTATCTTTCAATATTCTTTAGACTCACTCTCAACATGCCGCCAAAGTCTGCGTTGGTGGGAGAATGGCGCAAAATACCCCTAAAACTAGCGGACCTAAGCATCGATACAACACTGCGCTGCGGCCAATCGTTCAGGTGGCGCAAGTATGGCGATGAGTGGTAAGTCCCAGTTCTCTGCCATTGAAATGCACGACAAAAAAGGAAAATGCCTGACGTTCTTAGCCGGGCGCGCACAGGGCGTGCACATTGAGAGGTCGTCTTGTACGACTGAAGCAAGATGAGACAGCATTACACTACCAGGCAATCTGGCCTCCGCACACAGCCGTGCCAAAGGCCAACGAGGATGATACCGAGGCGCTCATTCGGCACTATCTCAGCCTCAGCGTGGACCTCCAGGCTCTGTACAGCGAGTGGTCGGCCGCGGATCCGCACTTCAAGAAACTGGCGGAAAACTTTTCCGGCATCCGGATCCTGAGTCAAGACGCCTGGGAAGCCCTCGTTAGCTTCATATGCAGCAGCAACAACAACATCTCGAGAATCTCCCAGATGGTAAGTGTTTGCCGTTCCATTCCACCAGCCAAACAACAAGCACCGCTTGGCGACCATGTGGCTGACAGCAACCAGGTACAAAAGCTTTGTGTCCAATACGGCCAGTTCGTGGCCAAGATTGGAGACGAGCTCTTCCATGATTTCCCCTCTCCGGAGGATATGACTGGCGAGGATGTTGAAGCAACACTTCGCGGGCTTGGGTTTGGGTATCGCGCCAGGTATCTTGCTGATACTGCCGAGATTGTGGCGGGCAAGCCGAAAGGCTGGCTCAACAGTCTTCGCAACCCAGAGAACCCAAGCTTTGGCTCGGCCATCACCAACCCCAATGCTACGTACAAGCAGGCCCACAAAGAGCTGCTGCAACTCAAGGGCGTGGGCCCAAAAGTATCCGATTGCGTTTGTCTGATGGGCTTGTCCTGGGGCGAGTCAGTTCCGGTCGACACACACGTATGGCAGATTGCAGTCCGTGACTACAAGTTTGGCAAGGGTAAACCCAAGGCCTTTGCTTTAAGCATGTACGAGCCAGTAGGAGACCTATTCCGCGATTTATGGGGGAGCAAAGCTGGATGGGCCCATTCAGTTTTATTCACGGCTGATCTGCGCGCTTTTTCCGAACAGAAGGCTGGAGCGTCTCTCAAGAGTGTGGCCAAGAAGGAGGAGATGAAAGACGAGCGAAACGGCGACACCATGGAGGTTGAGTACCAGCCTCGCAAAAGAAAAAGCAGCACTGAGCATCTCGACACCAAGGGCACCAAGAAGGTCAAACGCGAGACGGCAGGGAGGCTGGGGGACGCGGTTGTCGTCAAGACGGAGGAGTGTGACGACGTCAAGGTCAAGGCCGAGGACATGGACGTTGACATGATGACGCCAGAGCCGGAGCGCGCAACTAGGCGGAGTGCCCGACTACGCGGGGTCAAGATGGAGGAATAGCCATGAAAAACACGCTCAAGAACCCGCAACGGCCAATAAAACCAATCAAACACTTGCCCGTGACTTTTGGCCTCCTCGATGTCTGTGTTAGAAGTGAACAAGTATGCAGCTAGGCGGTTTGTGGATTCAAGACAATGTATGCATGTGCTCTGCACGATGTGTGTGCATCCCGGTGTAACCATGGCCGGATCTCGGTGAGCGCTCGGGCGGGTAATCCTCGGCTAATCCCCGACGCGCTGCTTGCTGTACTTTGTACTTTCACCCAGTTTTGACGCCAATTTCAACCTTCTTGCGTAACAAGCCCAAAATTTCTTCAGCCTCGCACCGCCCAAAACTATCGCCACAGCCTCGAGCGAATTCTCCAGACCAAAACTTTCTTGTGTCTCTCTTTTGCCCGCGACTCCCCCCCCCTTAGTTATGTGCAGCGGTCTTTCGCTGCTTTCCCATGCTTGAACCTGAAATGCAGGGCTGGAACGCTTGAAGGACGAAAAACATCGATCCAGAACGACCCGACTACGCTCGACTTCTCCATCTTATCCCTATACTTGACCTCCCGTCTTCTCCCACACGACCAGCTGCTTCACAATGTCCGACTCCGACTTTGAGACTGTTCGCAAGCTGCAGGCCGAGCGCAATGCTGCGTCTGCAGCCAAGAAGACCGGCGCTTCACGCTTTGACCAAACCACCCAGCGCGCCTCTACCAAGCAAAACCTCACCGAGGCCGGTGATTCTGCGCTGTACGACACCACCGACAAGTTTGCCGGCTATAACACATCAATTGCCGTTCGCGATGACGATGAGGAAATGGGCGATGACGGCGCGGACACCCGCCGAAACCTCACCGGCCAATACACGGCATCCCGCGACATCATTGACGAGTTTGCACGTGGCGACGGTGTTGAGGAAGACGATGTTCTGGCTGGAAAAGGAGAGAACACCACCCGGATTGCTGATCGCGAAACCGAGTACCAGAAGCGCCGATTCGACAGAGCCCTAACCCCCACCCGTGCAGACCCCTTTGCCGAGGGCAACGGCACGAGCTACCGTGATGTCATGGAGGTTCGTGAGCTTGAGCGCGAGGAGGAACGGGTGCGCCGAGCCATTGAAGATAGGCAACGCGAAGTCGCTCTTAACGGCGATGGAAATGAAGAACATGCGACTCTGAAAGACGGACAGGAGGATACCGGAAGAAAGCGTCGCCAACGCTGGGATGTTGCCGAACCTACTGCGACAACTGCCCCAGCAGCGCCTGAAGCCGAGGCTACGGCTGCCGACGCGAAGCCGAAGCGCTCCCGGTGGGATCAAGCACCTGCTCCCGACGCCGCTCCCAAGAAGCGATCTCGCTGGGACCAAGCGCCCACCGCTGGTGGAGCTACCGACGTCGTCACGCCCGATGTCGTCGCTGCACCCGTGTTCCCTACCGACATGCGCAACCACGTGTACACCGATGAAGAGCTGGATGCCATGCTTCCTGGTGAAGACCAAGGCTACAAGGTTTTGGAGCCCCCTCCGGGCTATGCCCCCACGCGTGTGCCTACCCACAAAGCGCAACTCCCCCAGCCTGCTTCCGGCTTTACGATGCAGGATCCCGAGACCGTACGTCTCAGCGGCAAGGCTATGCCTGCTCAGATTCCTGGCTTGGGCGATCTCCAGTTTTTCAAGCCCGAGGACATGGTTTACTTTGGCAAGCTAGCCGATGGTGCGGATGAGAACACGCTCAGTGTAGAGGAACTCAAGGAGCGCAAGATCATGCGCCTGCTCCTCAAAGTCAAGAACGGCACTCCACCTATGCGGAAAACGGCTCTCAGACAACTCACCGATAACGCTCGTGTCCTCGGTGCGGGCCCTCTCTTTGACCAGATTCTCCCTCTTCTCATGGAGAAAACGCTTGAAGATCAGGA
This sequence comes from Chalaropsis ovoidea, assembly GCA_038407185.1. NCBI lineage: Eukaryota > Fungi > Ascomycota > Sordariomycetes > Microascales > Ceratocystidaceae > Chalaropsis > Chalaropsis ovoidea. The sequence continues at coordinate 5,072 of JAXHKQ010000123.1, read as the reverse complement.
ACGCCACTTGTTGGTCAAGGTTATTGACCGCATTCTCTACAAGCTGGATGACATGGTTCGGCCCTATGTGCACAAGATTCTGGTTGTCATTGAACCTCTTCTTATCGACCAAGATTACTATGCACGTGTGGAGGGTCGCGAGATCATCTCCAACCTGTCAAAGGCTGCTGGTCTTGCAACCATGATCAGTACCATGAGACCAGATATCGACCACGTCGATGAGTACGTGCGAAACACCACCGCCAGAGCTTTTGCTGTCGTTGCCTCTGCGCTCGGCATCCCTGCCCTCCTCCCCTTCCTCAGAGCTGTTTGCCGCAGCAAAAAGTCCTGGCAGGCCCGTCACACTGGTGTCAAGATTGTGCAGCAAATCCCTATTCTCATGGGCTGCGCTATTCTGCCGCACCTCAAGGGCCTTGTTGAGTGCATTGGCCCCAACCTGAACGACGACCAGACCAAGGTTCGGACTGTTACTAGTTTGGCTATTGCTGCCCTTGCTGAGGCTGCCAACCCGTACGGTATTGAAAGCTTTGACGACATCCTCAACCCCCTGTGGACTGGTGCTCGCAAGCAGCGTGGAAAGGGTCTGGCTGGCTTCCTGAAGGCTGTTGGGTACATTATCCCTCTGATGGACGAGGAGTATGCCAACTACTATACCAGCCAGATCATGGAGATCCTGCTCCGCGAGTTCTCGTCTCCGGACGAGGAAATGAAGAAGGTTGTGCTCAAGGTTGTTTCGCAGTGTGCGAACACTGAGGGTGTCACGGCTGGCTATCTAAAGGAGCATGTTCTCGACGAGTTCTTCAAGAACTTCTGGGTACGACGAATGGCTCTGGACAAGCGCAATTACCGCCAAGTTGTGGAAACAACGGTCGACATTGGCCAAAAGGTTGGCTCGGGTGAGATCCTAGAGCGCATCGTTGTCAATCTCAAGGACGAAAGCGAGCCATACCGCAAAATGACGGTGGAAACGGTGGAAAAGGTGGTTGCCTCACTCGGTGCTGCTGATGTCGGCGAACGCCTCGAAGAGCGCCTCATTGATGGTATTCTGTATGCCTTCCAGGAACAGACTGTCGAAGACATTGTCATGCTCAACGGGTTTGGCTCTGTCGTCAATGCTCTCGGTACGCGCTGTAAGCCGTATATCCCGCAGATTGTCAGTACAATCTTGTGGCGCCTCAACCACAAGTCTCCCACTGTCAGACAGCAAGCTGCTGATCTCATCTCACGCATCGCCATGGTCATGAAACAATGCGGCGAGGACGCTTTGATGGGCAAGCTCGGTGTGGTTCTGTACGAGTACCTAGGCGAAGAATACCCCGAGGTTCTGGGTTCGATTCTGGGTGCGCTGCGGTCCATTGTCAACGTGGTCGGTATTGCGCAGATGCAACCGCCCATCCGTGACCTGCTGCCTCGCCTGACGCCCATTCTGCGAAACCGCCACGAAAAGGTGCAGGAGAACACGATTGATCTCGTGGGCCGTATTGCAGATCGCGGCCCCGAGAGCGTCAACGCTCGCGAGTGGATGCGCATCTGCTTCGAGCTGCTCGACATGCTCAAGGCCCACAAGAAGGGCATTCGCCGCGCCGCCAACAATACCTTTGGTTTCATCGCCAAGGCTATTGGTCCACAGGATGTCCTGGCGACGCTGCTCAACAACCTGCGCGTCCAGGAGCGTCAGTCGCGTGTCAACACGGCTGTTGCCATTGCCATTGTGGCCGAGACGTGTGCGCCCTTTACCGTGCTGCCTGCCCTCATGAACGAGTACCGTGTGCCCGAGCTCAATGTGCAAAACGGTGTCCTCAAGTCGCTGTCGTTCTTGTTCGAGTACATTGGCGAAATGGCCAAGGACTACGTCTACGCCGTGACACCTCTGCTCGAAGACGCGCTGATTGACCGTGACCAGGTGCATCGCCAAACGGCGGCCTCTGTGGTCAAGCACATTGCCCTCGGCGTCGTTGGCCTGGGCTGCGAGGACGCCATGGTGCATCTACTTAATCTCCTATACCCCAACCTGTTCGAAACCAGCCCGCACGTCATCGACCGCATCATCGAGGCCATCGAGGCCATCCGCATGGCCATTGGCCCCGGCATGATGCTCAACTACGTGTGGGCCGGCCTGTTCCATCCTGCACGCAAGGTGCGACAGCCGTACTGGCGACTCTACAATGACGCGTACGTGTACGGAGCCGATGCCATGGTGCCGTACTACCCCAACCTGGATGATGAGCTGCTGGATCGCCCGGAGCTGGCCATCATTCTGTGAGCAAATAAAAGAGAAAAGTCGTGTTTTTTTTTCTGTATCCGTCCGCCAAGTTCTTTTGGCATGAGGTGCTCTTATTCCTCTTTTTGTTACTCGTCTTCTGTACTATTTGCCTCGTTTCTTGCTGGAGATTGTCGGATTCGGCTTCCTGTTCCTGTTTTCTTTTCCTTGTCTTTTCTTTTCTCCTTCTGACGGCCTGGCGTTTGAGTTTCTGTCGTGTATTGTCTTGTTCTTCTTCTGCCTTTCTGCTGTATTGGCGGTTGCTGTTACTACATACCTTTTTTCTTTGCCCGTTGGTTGTTAATTTCACATGGATATTTTTTGTTAGAGTAGTGAAGACGGGGATAATTTATCATGACATCTGCCCAAGTCTTCATTCCTGAATTATTTCTATCAGTGCACGTCAAGTGAACTCTGCCCTGGATGATGTCGCCATGGTTCGCGGTCAAGGGATTCAAGATGTAAAGTCCATCTTGATTGGGCCGGATTGGCCGTGACGTGCTGGTAACACAGAGGTTCAAACTTGCTTCATCACCAGTCCCAAAGAGGGAACATCTTTCGAAACCTGCACGGCCTCGGACAATTGGGACCGATACACAACATTGACTTGGGCGCGATTAGCAAGTCTAGAGGAACCGACAAGGAAAGGAAGGGCGTGTTCCCCGCGGTTGTTCGCTTTGACACACAAGGCCCCAACGTCTGTTCACGAGATCCAAACAGAGGCCCAACTTGTCAACGACTTGCAATCGCACCCGCACGGCCCGGCATTGCTGAAACGGGGAGTCTATAGAACTGCGTGGCGGTGCAGTGCACGAGGTGCAAACCTATCGGGGGGCCAAGACAGGTGCAAAGGTGTTGTTTCAAGGGTAGGACTTTTTGTCTGGCCGTGGCCAGCATGGCATAGGGCTTCGCAGCAGCTTGGGCGGCTGGCTTGCCTCCTCCCACGCCATGGCATTCTGTTAGGGAGAAGGCAGGAAAAACAAAAGGCCCTGCAGAACGCTGGGGGCGACTTGGGCAAGAAGCAAGTGGACATGGTGGCCACTGTTGCGGACGACGGGCAGTGACATAATGTGCGGCTTAAGTCCAGGACTCTCGGGGTTCTTGCGCCTTGCTTCCTCCGATTAGTTGCCAAAAGGCTCTGTGTGATAACGATCTACATCTGCATGCCGTCGATAAATGATTCGGTCAACTCAACACGCTGTCAGGGCTTTGACGGTGCCCGTTCTCTGCAGCAGAGAAGATGAATGGGAGACACCTGTCCATCTGCAAGGCACGCTCATGCCGCTCGTATTGATCTACAGAGAGGTTGAGGTAGTGTTTGTTTTTGTTTTGCCAAAGGGCCCTCAAAAGCAAGGCCTGTGATTTGGAGGGAGAGGAAGGGGGTCTGTAAGAGGAGGGAAGAAGGAGAAAAGAAAAAAAGGAAAGTACGGTCAAGTGTGGAGCTGCCGAGGTCCAAGTCGAGGAGGCAGTTGCCTCGAAGACGAATGCCTCGAGGACAGAAAGGGAAACTACGGCGGTAAACGATAAAATAAACGATAAAATAAGAGCGGCCAGTGGGCAGGTCACGATACTGTCTACGGACGGGGTTAAGAGGGGAGGAAAATTCACACAGATGTGAACGTATAGATATATGCATTATAAGCCGTGGGGGGACTCCTTAACGGCGTGAGTTTTTAAAGGAAAAATTTATACGACAAAAGCAAAACACACTCAACCATAAGTGTACCCAGTTCCAACCCAGAAAAGACGGCATCATGACAAGAGAAGAAGGAAAATATAATAAGAGGAAGGGGAATAAACGGAAGATCTGCATGTACATGGGAGAAGATAAAAAGGATAAAAAGAAGAAAAAAGCAGGAAAAAGGTCCGAAGCTGGAGCCCGTAATTAAGGAGTGCAAGAGTGTGAGAATCGGGAATTTGAAAAGTTCCTCGAGGCCCAAGTTGCATTAACGAAAAAAGAACAAACCGGAACCTTGCCGAAGAGTATCATATCAATCCGTGAGCGCCATGCTAGAGGTAGATAAAGACAGACAGAAAAACAGGAGAAAGAAAAGAGCAGCCAGCGCAGAGCAGCAGCGTGGGAAAAAGAGGCAGACCCCGGAGGTGGCCGGGGTCGTCCGGAGGAGAGAAGTGAAGGAGGGCTCATGTGAAACAGAACTCGTGAAGGCGTCGTGGGTCTGTCTGCTCTACAGAGCATCAAATCTAGTGAGGCCGGCTTTCGCAGCCTCTTTCTTCATGTGTGTCCGCTCGTGGCGGCGGGCATTTGAGAGCACGGAGAAGTAGCGGTCACAGCCATCGACAGAGCACCCAAAGGCTGCGGAGGGGGTTAGCAAGACGGGACTGGGACAAGGGGGGGATATATCAGGGAAAACTCACGCTTCTCGCCAGTGTGGCTGCGGATGTGGATGTCGACCGAGCTGGGCCGCGTGAAGGCGTGCTGGCAGATGCGGCACTGGTGCTTGCGCTGCGGCCCCGCGCGCTTCTTGCTACTGAACTGGCCCATGAGCTCCCGGAGCGAGCGCTGGTGGTTGGGCTCGACCGGCGAGGAGGGCTGTTGCTGCGCCTGCTGCTGCGGTTGTTGTTGTTGTTGCTGTCTGAGCTGGGCGGCGTGCGGCTGCATCATGCCGGTCGCTGCTGATGCGTGCTGCAAGGTGCTTGAGGAGACGCCCGCGATGCCGGCGCTGGCGGAGCCGGCCGTAGGGTCCAGCAGCCCGTAGTCGGAGTGGGAGTGTGTAGAGTGAGGGCCGGCGGTGGCAGTGTTGTAGCTGGTCTGCGTGCGGGGAGTGAAGGCGGAGGCGGCACCGTGGTCGAA
>JAXHKQ010000122.1:0-51417 GCA_038407185.1 Chalaropsis ovoidea | reverse complement strand
GTTGGTGGCGGGCGTGACTTCGGGGAGGTCGGCATCGATGGTCTCGCGAGACAAGATCCATTCCTAGTGACAGTGTTAGAGACATTCGAAGTGCACGGAATATATGCAACCATTTAGACATACCTTGTAGTCGGGATACCAGCTACGGTGCTGGCCGTGTTTCTCGGCCTTGACGCTTCGCTGGTGGACCTGGAAATGCCAGTCCATGTGTCTAACACGCTTCTTCCTGCCATCCTCATCGTTCTTGAAACGGCGGCCGCATTGAGAACACGGCTTGCCCAAGCCTTCAAGCATGGTGAAGAGTAGATGTTGGCGACTGGAGATGTTGTTAGTAAGCTTCTTCGGGGCAACAAACAATATGATGTGTGACAGGGAAAAATACATACTCTTGTTTAAGTGACATGGCGTCCAGCTGAATCTCACCCATTTCTACAAGGGGCGTTCTAGGCTGCTGCTGCTGTTGGCGCTGTGCAGCTAGTGCATTGGCAATGATCGAGGGAAGCACGGGTGGTGCCCGCTGCTGAGGCGGAAGCTGGTAGTGCTGAGGTGCTGCAGGGGGAGCATGAGAAGCGGGTTGTGTGGGAACAGGCGTAGACCTTGAGGATGCCGGGCCACTGGGAGGAGGAAGAATACCCGCCCGGCGAAGCTGCTGCATGAGAGTCATGGCACCGTTCACAGACGTAGCAGCAGGCGGAGCGGGGGCGGCGGCCGGAGGCATGGTATGTGTGGCGTGCATCATCACAGGCACGACAGGGGCCGCATGGTGAGTGACTGGCGGCGTGTTGCGCATTGCGGCAGGCTGAGTGGGAATGGGGATATTCGGAGCAGGAGCAGAAGCCTGCCGAGAGGCGAGCAGAGTAGCAAGAGCTCCGGGGCCGAGGAGAGAGTCCAGGGTGACCTGGGGCGCTGCAGGGGGAGGCGCGGAGACAGAAGGGGTGCGCTGAGGCAGACATACATCCGCATAATTAGCACGGACGCCAGCAGCCAGATCGTCAACCTGCTTTTTAATCAGACCAAGCTGATCGGGGTTAATGGAGCCGCCCTTGTTGAACAGACCCTGGAGATCAAGAAGAGCCTGTGTCTTCTTGGGGATGGTGTCATCATGTGGGTACTTGACACCCGCGAGATGAAGTGTTTGAATGAGGGTCTCGACGTCATTCTTCAAAGCCTCGTAGTTGACGGAGTTTTGACTGCCACCAGCGGAGGGGTGTGATCCTGTAGGCGAAGGGTACGTGGGAGGAGGGGTTCCCTGAAAGAATGTCAGTTTGATATCCCCACCAAGAGCTAGTGTGCAAGGAGAACGGAATTACCTGTTTGCCAAGGGGGGCGCTAAAGGCACCGCCACTTCCAGGAGGAGGCCCATATGGCGACTGAATGCGCGCGTGGGGAGAAGGCGTGTCGCGGGGATGGACTACACGGGGCCGGCCAACCATGTTCTTCTGCTGGGCCTGGAAGGCAGAGGCAGAGGCCTTCATGAGGGCATCTTCAATGGGCTGCACAACTTCAAGCGGGAACACGGGGCGTGTATCGATGGAGCCCGGGACAGGCTGCTTCCAGGTGCGAAGCATTTCTTCCATTTTGCGGCGGACGTTGGAATCCACAGTGGCGTATGATTCCAGGAACATGGAGTACAGTTTTGGAGCCAGATACAGCGTATACGGCGTGCCGACGTTTTTCACGATGGCGTCTAGCACGTACAGTGCGGGCAGCTTTCGATGGGGAGCAGCCTAGAAGGAGGTGAACGAGTCAGTACAGATCTAATATAGACAGACGCCAGACGTGCTGCTCTGTCTCGCGTCTTTCTTTTCTCTTGTTTGACTTACCTTGAGGATATATGATTGCAGAGTCTGCGCAATGTCGACAGCAAATTCGGTGTTCTCGCGAGCAATCTGGCAAAGTCCCATAATCTCAACACGAAGGACGGTTGTCATGTCTTCAAGCGCGCTGCGAAAGTCCTCGGCGACCTCGGCGCCAGCAGTGCTCTCGTAGTCAGCCATGTTTGGTTGGTGGTGTGCGGGGTTGACCTGACGACCAGACTGTGTTTAACCTTTTGGGAAAGGCGAGGGCGTCCAGTGCAGTATTCGTAGGCGGATTCGGTTGCAACGGGTAACAAGCAGACACGTAAGTATCCCAGGGTCGTCGTCCACAGAACAATCAAGTCGGAAGCGACTGTCACCAAGCTCGGCCAAAGGTAGAGGTAGACGGGGGGCTACCACGTCAACTCCTTACTATGGCGAAGTGTACCTTTGTCTCTCTCTTCCCGCACTTCCTTTGCCGTGTGACACAGAAGCGACTCGTCAACTCCAGGGTGGGAAGCGGACTTGACGATGGTGATGATGGTGGTGGCGGTGATAGCTAATGAATGAAGGGCAATGCAATGGTGGAGGTTGGTCTACTACAAAAGACAGAGGCAAAGCAAGTGGGAAGAGAAGCAGAGGGGAACAGGACAAAGCAGAGAAACTTCTTGCCGGTGGTCCTGGAGGCTCAGCAGAGGGCGGGGGAGATGGTGCTGGAGAAGAAGCCGGGCGGAACCGAGGGAACTAGCCGGGAGCTTCGGTCGACAGCGGCCGTCTTTGACAATGTCGCTACAGCCAAGAGAAGCTGAATTGTCTAACCTTTTACGCCTTTGTGCGCCGACCCAATCTGCAATACAACCAGAGGAGGGAAAGGGGGAAAACACGGATTCTTTAGGTAGGTTAGGTAGACACAAGAGTCGATCAACACTGTGGCAGCAAGCTGACTTTGAAAAGATTACAGCGACAGAGAGAAGCTTTGTGTGTCCTCGTTTTGTTTTGTTTTTTTTGTTTATATTTCCTCCACACGACAGAATGACAAATGACAAACGCAGAAAGAAAGCAAGAAATGAGAGTCTGGCAGTCAAATGCTTGGAACAGCAATCCTGATGTCTGACAGAGCAAGTCGGCTAGCAAACGGTAGCTTCCTGCAAAGTGCAAAGCGCAAAGCAGGCCAGTTGCGTCGATACCAAGCCCAAAGAAGCTGGCTTCTGATCGTCCTCCACAGGGTTATCCAGGCTTATCCAGCGACAGCTTGACAAGGTGAGCTTCTTCTGTGTTAGCTTCACGCGATGAAGGGAAAGAAGGAGGGCAGCTGCTGAGAGCTACGTCGTTCGTCAACAGGCCGTGTCGTCGGGTGCGTCGTGAGAGAGACAAGACAGCAGCAGGCGTAGCAAGCAAAGCAGAGTCTCGCTGGAGATGGAGGTCGCAAAGATACTGGACGCCTCAACGTTTCGCAAATGCGTTCACCTGTTTTGCTGTAATCAAAGAGCAGGACCTTGACGAGCCAAGGCCACAGAAGAGACTAGATCGGGTCTGAGCAGTCAGTGGTACCGAGAACAAAGCAAGGCCGCCGTTCTAAGCTATCGTCAACGGCTTTTGTGTCGTGTCGGGTCGTGTCGTGTTCTCTTCGTGGCGTTTCGTGGGAACGTGTTTGCTCGCGTGTAAAAAAAGAGGTTCGTCGGTGCAAAGGGAAAGGAAGAAACGAGAAGGGAAAACTATCGCGAGCAACGTGTGGCGAACACGAGTGAAGGGGAGAAAAAAAGAAGAAGAAAAGAAGAAAAAAAGCAATGGCACAAAATCAACACTGAGTGGATACTCGTGAGATGAAATCAATCAAGACAACAGATGAAATGGATCTGTGGCCATGTGCGCTCCTAAAGGCAATACGATACAAATTGGAGAACAAGAGGTTGCAAAGTCAAGGTCGCGCCTCTGTCACCTTGAAAACCGATAAGAGGTAATGCGCCACGCGTCACGTGATGGGCCCTGTCGGGTGGCGTTGAGGTATGTGGCGCAGGGTATCCCTGCTCCGAAATATTTGTGTAACCAGAGCACACAACAACAACAAGGGGCGCCCACAACAACTGTAGGGCAGCTGGCAGTTCCGTCAACAACAATGATACACTACTTGGCTTCCAAGTACATCAATATAATACTGCACTTGAACATATTTGTAAAGCAAAGGTTTTATTCATCTACGAAGAAAAAGGAAAGGCCAGACATCACAAAACAGAATAAACTGAACTTGTGTGAAAAAGATGACCCGTGTAACCATGTGAACGCCAACCCATGATGACCCAGGTCGGGTATTGTATGATGCATGCAAAACGAAGGAAAGAAAAAAGAGAAAATCAAAGGAGCGAATGTGGAAAACAGGTGCGTGACTAAAATGCAAAGGGGAATAAAATACAGGGAGGGAGAGGTGGTGAGTCACTTGAGATCAGGCGACTGACCATCAGGGAATGGGGGGGAAGAAATTAGGCAGAGAATGAAAAAAAAAGTCACCCGTCTATGCATCGAGCAAAGAGAGAAGAGCTGTGATGGTCATTTGTGTTGGCCACTTAAAAATGATTCAAGTGGGAGGCAACGCTGTACCGTGAAACTCCCGTGTTGGTCGTGTTCATGGGATGCAGGGCGGTCTGTGGACGCAAAATATCCGGTACTATCGGGCTTCTGCGATCATCCACCATACCCGCATCATGTTGGGCCTCAACATCGGAGTGTTCAAATGGGTGACTGATTTTAGGACGGCCACCGCCGTTGAAAGGCGAAAGCTTTTGAGTCCAACGCTTGGTCGCCGAGACCTTTTCGTGATGAATGTGGTCCGAGTGAGTTGACGAGGCAGACGACGCCGCATAGACGCTGTTGCCAGCCAACGATCCGTCGGAGCGAATGGTTCGGGCGTTGATATGATGCTCGGCGTCACGGAACACAACACTGGCAGCAATGTTTGCCAGTCCAAAGATGAGGCCAAGGATTCCCGAGGCCAAAATCAGACGCCAAAGGGGCATGCCAATAGCTGCCTGCGACAGTTGGGGCCGGTTAAGCTGACCCAAGACGTGGCAGGCAAGAACAGTGATAGCAGTGCCCAGCCAGGTGAGACCGCGGTTAGAGGAGATGACGGGCCAGTTACGCTCATAAAAGTCACGGAAAAGGCCAATCTCGGACGTGATGAGGCAAAGGGAAACCAGCGAAGCAATGATCTGGGAGACGGCATCGAAAAAGAAGAAGGATCCGTTTTTACCGGTCATCACGACCATGACCCAGCACGACGCAGAGATGCACAGCAGTCCGATGATGGTGAAGGCGCGAAGGACGTTCAGAGCAACATGTCCTGAGCCGCACAGCGCGGGGTTTTCAAATAGGTTGAGCATGATGAAAGTAACGAAATAAGGACGTGATGAAGGTCTGTATGTGGTGTATCGAATGAAGATAGTCCGGTATCAAACCAGGAGACTACCAAGTGTGTGTCAGCAGCGGCTTGGGCAGAAAAGAGCAGGACGATAGCAGAGCGAGCGACTTACTGAAAGAAGTTGAAAGAAAGAAGTTGAAGGTTAAGTTTTGTGTTCCGGGCCAGCCAGAGACAGGTTTGACGTGACAAAGGTAAAGATGGGAGAAGACTGAAAAGAAAACACCAGATGTTTGTGACTCTGGAAGAAACACAGACGCAGGCGGGCAATTCAGTACAAACGAAAAGAAAGATGTAGATGAGGGGATGAGTAGGCAAAGATGTTGGAACAAAGAACAGAATGGAAGAAAAAGAAAAACACGTCGAGAGAAAGGAAGAACAAGAAGAGAAGAAGAGAAGAAGAGAAGAAGAGAAGAAGAGAAGAAGAGAAAGAGAAAAACAGGAAAAGAAGGGAGGCAGAGAATTTTTAAAGGCCACAGGACAAAAAGGAAAGAGCGGCTGGAAGATCGCCAGATCTAGAAGTTCCCCAAAGCGCGGGACGCCTGCCAAATCGGGCTGTGTACGCTGACAAAAATAACAACGTCGTGTCTGGGGAGCAACCACAAAGAAAGACGCGAAGAAGTCTGAAAGAAGAAGAGAAGCAAAGAGAAGCAAAGGGAACTAATGCGTGGTGGGAGTCTTTCGGGGGATGCAGGTCACAAAGAGCTCGAACTGCAGTAAATAGAAAGGAAGAGAACAAAGGGAAAATCTATACTTGATGCTACGATAGAGTCTCTACGTCTCTTGTTTCAAGAAGGGCCAGACAGATGCTTATATCATCTTCTCGGTGTCTCTCTTCACCCTTGATGGCATCTCTCGGGCATCTCTCTGCTTCCTGGCTGGCATCCTACAGGCCCTTGACGAAAACCCAAGCAGTCGGTCACTGAGTGTATAGCCGCTTTGTATGTTCGTAGCACAAAGAAACGGATTTACTTGAAACATGGACAGGAGCAGGGGCATACAAGGTTTACGGGATTCCACAGACTTCAGAACTCTTCTGAAGTTGACAGCTAATAATGGATGGACGTTGACAGCTTGGGCCCGGTAGTCAAGATAAGGCAAGCCTGGTATAAAAGTTGAAAGCAGCACCCAGAAACAAAGACGACTCTAGCTAGAACAACGCTTTTCTTTGAACCACCTACACACTCTTCACATATCTTTGTTCTCTCTCCTGCTGTCGTTCTTTTGTTCTATTTTTACCCATTCGTACGGATCCCTGCAGCCCAAGGCGCTGTTGCTGTTCCCTTGTTCTTTGTCTGCAGCTTTTGTTACGACTTACAAGTTCGGCGCTTGTGAGCCAATCAAGTCTGTCCCACAGTCACCCATCTTAAACGCTGAAAAGAAGCAGAAGCCCACACTGGCGAGTTCGCAGTCTGTCTCTGTACGACTGACGTGTACGACTGGACTAAGCGCTCTGGCCGGCGGCGGGTTCCACGACCACAGGCTGGCTATAGCGGCCAGACAAAATGCACTGGAGGCCATGTCCACGCAAGGCTCACGATCTTTCTTTCCCTCGTTTTCGATTGGCTTGCCGTTTTCTTGTCTAATGTGAAACATGGCCGTTGATATATCTCCACGGAGCTAGACGTCTCACAGGCGGCTTGCTTTGGCGGGTAGTGTCCTTGGGGAGCATGTGATGCTGATGCCTATGAAAATAACAGAAAAAAGATTGAAGCCTCTCGAAATAACAGAATAAAAATTAGAGGGTCTTCAATTCTCAGCATTTGACGCTGTCCGGATTATATCCCAGACCTTTATCCTGTGACGTACAGCATGTAAACCCAGACGACTATCTGTAGGGTTATAAGTCCAGGGTTAAAGCAAATAAAAAGTGGGGTCATTCCTCTAGTCAACCATGACTCGGCCTTTGCGATATAACTTTAGAAAAGCCTTTTTTTTCTCTTTTCCAGCTCCAACTTCAACGTCCGATTCTTCATGCTCACTTTATCCTGCAGACGCACTCTTTGAGGTATCTGTGCAACGCACACAATTTCCTGTTTTTACTCTCATTTTTTTTTCGTTTTATTCTCAAGTTCTCAAGTGTCCATCATGGCTCGTGGAAACCAGCGTGATAAGGCCCGTGAGGCTAACTTGAAGAAGCTGGCCGGCCAGGTATGTTGAGTGTGACTGTGATTGTGACTGTGGCTGTGACTGTGGCTGTGGCTGTGGCTGTGGCTGTGACTATGGCCATGGCCGAGGTGCTATTCGGCGTGAGACTGCGGCTCTACCATCTCTCTCGTCTCAGCCGTGATTCTGGCGGCCCATGCGGGGATGGGCGATCCACTCATGACAGCAACAGGAGACACACCCGCTTCAGGGCATGTCTGTATGAACATTACAGCACTCTTGAGCAGTGCCTTCTGTGTTAAACTTACCGGGTCATATTCCACCCCCTTCAGGCATGCATGCTGACTCTACCCACAGAAGAAGGGCAACAGCCAGAGCGGCTCCGAGATGCAGCGGGCCAAGGAGTCTGCTGCGGACATCATGCGCAAGAAGCAGGCTGCTGGTAAGTCCCAGTCCATGGAACTCGGCGTTGGAAAGCGTGTGGCGTACTAACATTGGCTGTCATGTCTTAGCTGAGGCGCGCAAGCAGGAGGAGGCCGCGAAGAAATAAGGCGTCACTGGACACGCTTTATGCGGACAGCCACAGTGGCGGCCATGGGCTCACGATATTGGCTATACCATTTTTGAGGGACAGGCACATACACGTGCTTCGAGGATAGCGACTTTTCGATACATACATCTGCCTTTATTGTCAGTCTTCTGTGCCGATTCTCGTCTTGCGGGCGTACTACTTCCGGACAAGACAGAGCTACTACAAGAGGCCCATATCGATATGATATATATGACGTTTACACGAGACTAGCCATCGTCTCTGCAGTACACTTGTATAAGTGCATGAACTAGATGCAGCACGCAGGTCGTAGGTCACAGCCTACAGCGTGCAGTGTGACCTATCAGTAGTAAGCCACCGGCATCACGCCCCGACTTTGCTTCTCCGATTGCCCAACCCAAGCGCCAACTCTTTACGCTCTGTATCACAATATGAAACCGGCCCATCAACCTGCCCAGGGGCCCTCCTTTTCACGCATCATGAAATACAGTGGCCCCCAAAACCAGCCGTGAGTTTGATCATCTTTCCAGACTGCTTGGGGCTCGGACCCTCACAGCAAGCCGAGGATATGCCGGTACATGCATACACCTGTCGATGCCTGACTAAGGTTGTGATATTCTTTTCATTATCGTGCTGTATATCTAGGCCAAGCTAAAAGGGGGGCATGAGAGTCAACTGCTTTGCTGCCCCTTCGTCGCAGCTAGATGAAAAGATGCATAGCCTCCAGAGCCCAGGACCTTTTCGCAGTCATATATCGTGAAGGATAGGAACGAAGAACAAGAAAACAGAGAACAGGATAAGCAAAGCTGCTAAACAAAAAGAAAGCTCCTACACAAAAAGGAAGCCCACAAACATGAGAGCCAACAAAAAACAGTAACCCAACTCCGGTTGATATTCCCAGATCCGTCCCCAGAATTCACCGCCCTGGGAATCTCTCTACCCACGACGGCTACAGTCACCCGATACTCACTATACAGGCCACTCGCGCGCCTTGTCTGCACTCAATATCTTCCAATGGCGCCGTTCTGGCCAGCCCCCGCCCAGAAGCGGCGGAGACGGCGCGTGGCGGGGGGTATAGCACCTGCAGACTGAGCCATAGAAATTGAGCCTATGCATAAATGTTAGCCGGCTATCCCAAGCGCATGTGCATAGTTACCACGTCTCTGTCCGAGTCGTCAAATAGAGAAAAGCTTACCAGGGTTGCCACCAAAGGCACCAATGCCCTGCCCGGCAACAGGGAAAGCGCCCGTGCCGCACTGGACCGAGCATAGACACGAGCCGTCGGCCTGCAACGTGCCCGTGCCGGTCAGGATGCCAGTTTGTACGCTGGAGGGGGGCGAGAGCGTGGTGCTTGTGCCGTTGGTCAGGGGAACAGCGGGGGCAGCAACAGCGGGCACACCGGTGCCGCCAGTCAGCTTGCTGCCGACCAGGCCCTTGGCGGTGGTACTGATGGCGCGTGCCTGGAACTGGGCGTGGGTCTTGGCTGCGTTGGGGTTGATGGAGAAAACCATGCCACGACCACAGTGGGGACCTTGGGCACAGAACATCCCTTGATGAGAGAAAGAAACACAGTGTTAATGCCATGAGACAGGCAGTCAGGACGGGTCTTGTTGGGTGCGGCAACTTACAAAGAGGGTCTGTGGTCATCACTTGCATGGCCATGGCGGGGGGAGGCACAACGCTGTTGTTGGCATTGGGCATGAATCCAGAGTCCATGCCGCCAGCCAAGGGCGCACAAGGCGTATCGAACGTTGACTGAGTGACGGTGTGGTTTTGGGAGAGGAACTCGAACTTGACGACATCGCCCACAGCCGCCTTGACGGACTCGGGAAAGTAGGACAGGCCCTGGGGACCTCCGACGACCACGGTATGAGTGGCACCGGCAGCAATGGCGCCGGCAGTTCCAGTGCCCTTGGGAGGCTCGCTGGTAGCAGCAGCCTCCTCCTTTTTCTTCTCCTCGGGAGGCGGAGTTGCGGCTGCGTTAGCCGGCACAACGACAGTCTGCGTGACCGTCATAGTCTTGTCCAGCGGCGTGGTAGCAGCATCACCACCAGGGAAATTCCACAGCACGACAACAACGGGGCTTTGCTTGTTTTGCAGCAGGTTGGCCAGAAGGTTGGCACTCGACAGTTTCTTGTTGGAGTTTTCAATCTCAAAGTCTTCCCGCTTTATGACGGGGAACTTGGTGGCAGCAGACTTGGCCAAGACCACGGGCGCCATGGCGGCAGCGAGAACGGTTGAGAACTTCATTGTGAGTGCGGGAATACGAGACAGATTAAGTATAGACGGACGGGGGCTAGATTAGTAGTGAGGTGAGGTGTAAAAAGGGCCGGCTTTTGTGAGAACGTGCAGCTGCTGAGGCGGACCAGACGCTGGGTATCGTAGATTATAAGTTGAAGGGGGTGAATAAAATATAAGAGAAAAGATGAGTGCCGGACTCGGTAAGAAGCGAATATTAGAAAAGAAAAAAAAGGAAAAGAAAGACAACTAACAGTGAGCGGCCAAGCACACACGACTTATTCTGGAGAGTGGGAAAAAGATGGTGAAGAAACAAGAGAAGAAGAGAGAGAAAAGCAGGCGAGAGGAGAACACGAGAAGCCGCCTCTCTTAAAGCAGAGGAGCACATGGGCCAAGCCCGTCTTGTGTCAACAGCCTCTGTTTGAAGATGGCGATCATGGGCACAAAGTGTATGCCCGGAAGCAAGACAGCGAGGAAGCACCGCCCCGTTCAGGCAACTTGGCCGGTCATCAAACACACGATCCATCACGAGCTCACAATCCTTGCTTTTCAGGTGCGCCGGGCGGCTCCGTCTTGCTATTCAGTGTCTGGCCACCGGAGCAGGTCCCTATGCAGCTGTACATTAGTTGCGTGCTGTTCGGGGCAGACGGTGCAACTACTGTGTTTATGGCTTTGGCTATATGGAAACGGCCTCTCTGGTATCAATACTACAGTCATGTTCTGTTCTCCTCTCTCCTCTCCTGCTATGCCATGCTATCTCTGGAATAGCTTCCTGTGTGGGTCCAATCCCGGAGCTTCGATGCTCCGAGTCTGAAAACAGGACGCTCCACAACTCTATTTAACCCCCCGAGAACCCCTGCAATGGCATATTCCATGTAACTATAGACAGCCAGCCTATGGATACTACAAAAGGGACAAAAAGGAAACAGGGCCAGCGTCATGTTAGCTGTCACATTGTGTCTGTTTCCGAGATCCTGTGGCACGTTCGGTCTCGGATAGTGTTTGGTGTTTCTCGCCCACAAGGGTGCCAGGGGGAGTGTTAGAGCGTCAAGCTATCGCCTGGCTGGGATTTGTCTTCCAGCTTGGCCAATATATACGCTGGTAGGCGTTGCCATCTTCAAGGTGGGTGCCACGATAGAGAGCAGCTTCGATATCCAGCGGGCATGGCAGCTTGTGAAATCAGCAATAAACACAACCCCCAAGCACCACCATACAGCCAAGGCTTTCTGACATCTTCAGCCAACAGGCAAGCCGTGGTTTTTGACAGTTTCCAAGTTTCACGCTTGGCCGGTTCCAGAATATGTGTTAGTACACTGTTTCAGCATTGACACGCTCTGATTGGTCCATTGCCTCGATCAATGCTCCACTCTTGACAGCTACAGTCTACCGTTCGTTAATTCGCACATGCTGGTCGCACCAAAATAACGTGTCTCCGTACAGTGTGCACTTCGGCACTGTTTCACAGCCACTCTTGACCACCTCGTGAAACACTGCCTGCAAAACAACTACTCGTCTGTGTATTGTCATACCCCTCTCACACACTCCACCCACTCTCACTCTCACCCTCACCCTGAAGACTTGGTCTGAAGCATGAGATTCCGAGCTTCCACCTCAAAGAAGCTGCCAGTCTCAATCCAATGCGCCGGTGGAACGGATCAAAGAACCGATTCCGGATGAGGCAGCAAACGTGCTGGCCTTCTCATGGTGCTTCTGTGACACGTCTCCTGATTCTGCAGTGTGCATCGGTGGCAGTCTGTCTGTCTGTGATCCCCAAAGCCAGGACGGAATCTCTGCAGCCCGGGCTGTTCCTGAGACGGCGCCATGGTTCTTCTCTTTCTTGCTGGTAATCGACGCCTGAAGAGGCCTGCTACAGGGTCTTGACTGCAATGGATATTGTGTCACTTTATCCACATGTCACCATCTGCCAAGACTTCAGACTCGTGGTAGCACAGCTGTAAGCGCCCGAGTCTAGAAAAACATAACGTCATATAGTTGGCGACCTTGTATCAACCACGCGCCACCACCTAGACAGGAGCCGTTCACAATGTGAAATTAACATGTTAAAAACGTCGAATTATATCAACATAGATTCTGGAGCCCTTTGCTCGTATGGCGCAGAAAGAAAAACACAAAACAAAAAACACGGCTAGATATCTAAGCTTCTGGGGCATCATTTTCCTGCGCCCCTTCTGCCTGGCTCTCATTCTTCTGCATTCCCTCATACAGTCCTGTGTAGTAGCCGGCATAATACCATCCCATCAACGCCTTTTTCAATGCTTCATCTTTAACTGTACAAAAGAATAGCCATCCCCACCACCAGGATGGGAAGGCAATGTGCGTTAGTAATCTTAATCACAGAGCCTCGCCTCACCGATTTACACTGAGCGGTGAGAAAAAGGGTTGAGAGGCCCCAGGGATGCTAATGGAGACTTCTTACCTTGTCCAAGAGGGCCTTGCTGAAACGAAGCCAGGTCGTTCTGGGCTAGACTCGCAGAAGTGGACGGCTGTTCGGATTTGACTGACGGTTGCTATCTCAGGGGTAACGTGTGTCTCGTCAGAACTTCATGATGCTGTGGCAGAGGTGTGTGGACATTGAAATGCCATGTTATACTCGGATACGTCACACTTACTAGTAGCTCTGGCTTTGGCTTGGTGGAACTCAGCATCAGGGGGTCCACAGACACGTGTTTCTCTTCCACATACTCAGGCTCATATTCGTCGTCGTCTATCATGGGCTCATCATGGACTTCTTCTTCCATCAAGTCGCCATTTGCACCCAGTCTAGCTCACGACTCGTTAGTATTTGACGGTATTTCCACGCCATCATCGCGACTGCAAGATACGTACCCTGCTGCGGCGAGTTCTCTTTCAAGATCCGCCTCTGTCTGCACCTTTTGGAAGATGCTGTGATATTTCTGCCACTTTAGTTAGCTCGAGCGTCTGGTAGGTATATCGCGAAATAGAAGATGCTCACCTTGTACTCCTGCAACGCATCATTCCAAGATGTGATCAGGGCAGAATCATCCCACACGTCACTGTTGGAGATATCTACTGTGGACATGACCATTGCTGGGATGTGAGTGGCAAGCGTCTTGATTCTAGCGCGAGTGTGAAGACTGATAGAGAGATTCCTGCTTCTCTTGCTACTGTTTGGTGATGAAAATAATTATGTGGGATGAAGAATGTTGATACGCTGATTGGCAAACAAAGTAGAGTCGCGATGGTTAGAGGAAAATACAGGCTCTACGCTAAAATGGGTAATATGGTAGAGGGTCCACTTTTACGTGTAACACAATACATATTGGGGTTGTTAACCCTTGGGTACAAACTCGCCGAGTAAAAGGTTGAAGAAGAATAAGACTAGACAGTACGGAATATTTACTATTTACTCAGACAGTTAGGCTCCTACTCTTTTATCGTCAAAGTCAGGCCATAATAAAACGCGTCGCCCACTCGCATACATCATCTTCAGTTCTCAGGCTAATCTTGTTGCATGTGCGCGGCGTCTGGAAGTACTCCCGCACCCCTGTCTGTATGGCGCAGTACTTGAGGCAAGTTAGTGGGGCGCATCACTTTTATCGCACACCGCCCGGCAGAATATGAACTTTTTCACCTTCAACTTGTCGACGAGTCTCGAAAGACACCTCGATCTTGAACAAATGCGAAAAAACACACTGACAAATTATCTTTGACGTACAAAATTAATCGCACACATACACACAAAATGGCCCCCGAACTTAGAAAACGCAAGGGTAAGTACCATCTACGCTTTGCATCACGCGATGATACTAACATTCACTTCCTTTGCACAGCGGCGCCTGCCTCTCCCGCCGTGGCCAAGACCACTCCCGTCAAGAACAAGCGCAAAGGTTTGTCTTCCGCCGTTGCATCTCGACTTCGACCGATATACGTTGATATACATGAGGCGCATACTAACAGACCAAATCTCCAGCTGCTGAGGATAGCTCCCCCTCTGTAATCAAGAAGGCCAAGTCCTCGCCCAAGTCGGCGCCCAAGGAGAAGACCGCTCCCAAGTCCAAGAAGACCAAGGCCCCCAAGTCCGAGGCCAAGTCCGAGGCCAAGTCCGAGGCCAAGTCCGAGGCCAAGTCCGAGGCCAAGCCCGAGGCCGAGCCCAAGGGAGATGCCATGGACGTGGATGAGGAAGAAGTCGCTGCCGACATCACCATCCAGGACGAAGATGTCGAGGAGGAGGTTGACGCCGAACTCCAGGCTCTGGCCGCTGGCCTGGACTCCGACAACGAGGGTCCCTCAAAGTCTTCCTTCAAGCCCGGCCAGGACGTCGGCAAGATTCCCGAGCTCAAGGGCAAGAAGAACGCCAAGTCCTACGAGAAGGAGAAGCCCGGTGTTGTCTACATTGGCCGCATTCCCCACGGTTTCTACGAGAACGAGATGAAGCAGTACTTCAGCCAGTTCGGCTCCATCCTGCGCCTGCGCATGTCGCGCAACAAGCGCACCGGCGCTAGCAAACATTTCGCCTTTGTCGAGTTCCAGGAGGAGAGCACAGCCACTATTGTCGCCAAGACGATGGACAACTACCTGCTGTTTGGCCATATTCTCAAGTGCAAGGTTGTGCCGACGGAGAAGCTGCACGCCGATGTGTGGAAGGGCGCCAACAAGCGCTTCAAGAAGATCCCGTACAACAAGATGGAGGCGCTGTCTCTGCAAAAGCCCAAGAGCGAGTCCAACTGGGCCAAGAAGGTTGAGCGCGAGAACCAGAAGCGTCTGGAGAACGCCAAGAAGCTCAAGGCCATTGGCTACAGCTACAAGCCTACTGTTGTCAAGAACGCGCCTGCGCCGCCGGCCATTGAGAACGGCGATGCGCCCAAGACCATCGAGGACAAGGTCAAGGAGACCACCGCGGCGGAAGAGACAAAGCCCGCTGAGGAGGCTGTTCCCGAGCCGGCGCAAGAGAAGGAGGCGAAGCCCACGCCCAAGAAGGCCAAGGCTTCTCCCAACCCCAAGGCCAAGACGTCGCCCAAGACGACCCAGAAGCCGACACGGGCATCCACTCGCAACAAGAAGGTGGCAGCATGAAGACCAGGCGGCCGGTGCGTTGGTGCTGTTGTTGTTGTTGTTGTTGGCGATTGACGATGTATGATGGCACATAGCAGTTTGAGTATGAGCATGCATGGGCGATTCTTGTTTTACTTTACTATTGTTGGAAGGTCTATGTTTTTGTACTGTGCTTTGCATGTTCGTGTTTCCTTCAGATCCGGACACGACAAGTTTTGTTTGGGCGTTTAAAACAAGTTTAATGAGAATAGACACTTCACCAACCAAAGCACCTGGCACACGAAGACATGTTTGCAGATCCAAGACGCAGGCGCACACAGAACGGCGCAGCGCAGCACACACACAACACAGCGTAGCACAGCACGCACGTCATGTACTATCGTTACGAATATGTCGGAGTCGTGATGAGATGTTCGTCCATAGCGAACCCATTCACCCAATAAAGGTTTTAAGTAGGTAAACGGGATTATAAAGGACGTGTATGGTCTCCGTCAACCCTCCTTCCTAATTACGCCAGAGAGAGTAGCTACAAGTAGCGCGGCGGTATTTTATGTGGGAGGGCATCGACGTGGGATATGTATGAAGAGGAAAAGAAAGAAGGAAGAAGAGCCTCCAGCGCTCGCTGTCGCGCAATATATTGTTGAAATTTTTCTGGGTCAGGGCACAGATGGCTAAGTCAGCAAGTGGGCCAGGTCAGTATCCACATAAAGGTTGTTCCCTAGGGTCTGGCATGTTACTGGCTGTCTGTATACAATTCAGTCCATGAACTACCAAGAAAGCATGATGCAGCACCTGTAACAAGTATAGACGACCTGCATTGACCACGCCATATACGCCACCAGTAAAGTGCCGGAGTTTGAACAAGGAACCACACACGGCGGGTTTGCAAGTTCGGCTTAAGATGGGACGGGAAGATATAAGCCATAATGGTCAAGCGCAACAGGATGGCTCAGTAGGCGTGTGTCGCAGGTCAGCCTCAGGACAAAGAAACTGCCCAGTTATATGTGTTGTACTTCAGAATCTATGTGTACTAGATACTTGAACTACCCCAAACATCGTCATGGTTGGAAATTTGTTGCAGTTTCAGGCTGAGCTCCAAACAATCAAGCAAGCATTGGCAGCGCACTTGAGAATGCTGAGCCCCAGTGACGCTTGGAGCCTGCAAGGCCCTAAAGACCGCTGTAACTCGAGCCCGCTCCACTGAAAACTGGGCTACATGCCTACCCTGTGTCCATCCTACACGCCACAGCCAAGGCTGCTCCCAGGACTGCTTCCAGGGCATGACATCCGCTGTAGTGAAACTACAGTTGTGGCTTACGTGTGCACGAAATTAACGTCGAGGTCAACCAACGTCAACGCATTCACCAAGTATCAAGCTTCGCACCTCTGCCGATACGCCCGCCGAACCTTTGCACAGCCGGCGCAGCATCTCGAACCTTGCCAGCAATTGCGCCCGAGCGAAACCTCGACAACAATACCGCGCGCCACATTCCTTGCCCACCACGTGCTCTTATCGCCAACAGCCCATCGTCACAACTACAACCAGTGAAGTCTCCGCCACAATTCAATCGATTCCGACTTCTTCTGCGGCTCTCCAGCAAATCGCCTGTGTCCAATAATTTCATACGCCAACTCTCCATCCGAGCTCTGCCCTCGCCATATAGCCTGTCTACTACACAGAGAAAAAGGTAGTCCAATACGTCAATACTGCGGCTGTAGTCCGACAGCTGTTTCTGCAGACAGCCCTTTCCAACCTCTCCAACAATGTCTCCAGCGCCATCTGATACTGTCAACGCTGTACCAGCTAGTATGCTCCCCTCGCTTCACTTCAATCGCTACATAACCTCGTTTCCAAAGTCTCTGGCCCCCAAATCAGCCAGAGACCAAACCAATGCCTGCTCTTGTCGTCAACATACACCCTCGCTTGTAGAGAACCGCCGACTGACACCATAGTTTCCAGCTTCTGGGACCGGGAAGAAGAAGAACAACAAAAAGAAGTCCAAGAACACGAAACCCAAGGATGCAGTTCCCGTCGAGCCCCAACCAGCCGCCGAGGACACGCCCGACGTTGAAGCTGAACCTGAAGCTGTGGAAAGCGAGCTTGAACCATCAACACCAATGGTACCTCGACCAACATCACAGGCCTATCATAACGTCCTTTGCTAACAAGGCCGTTATTATAGACGCAAGATATTCCAATTCGGTCCGCGCCGCAAGAAATCACGCCCGATACATCGAATAGCAAGCCAAATGGCCTTGATCGCGAGTCCAATGCCGACCCTACATTACAGACAGAGGACCAGGCGTCCCTCCGAGACGAAGTCGAGAAATTGCGAGCCCAACTAGAAACTCTACAAGATTTACATGACGCGGAAGTGGCGCAACTGAGAGAAGAGGCCGAGGAATCTGCGGCAGCCAAGGAGCAGGCCGAGGAGCAGTACGAAGCTCTGCGTGACCGAGTAGAAAAAATCAAATCGACGCTCGCTGAGCGCCTCCAAAGAGACCGTGTTGAACTAGAAGAGGCCAAAGAGCGCATAGACGAGCTGGAAGCCCACGGCGACGAACTTCGTGGACAAACAGAGGATGCCAGCAGGAGGGCAGACGAGCTGGAGCTGGAGCTGCAAGAAGCCACCCGCGAACTCACAGGTCTGCGCAGCCGAAACAATCTCTCTGCGCAAAACTGGGGCAAAGAAAAGGAAGACCTGATCATTGCGAACCAGCATCTGCGCGACGAACTACAGTCTACAACAAACGCCATGAGCGAGTGGGAGGTGATTGCCATGGAAGAACGCGCTCTCAAGGACTCGTATGTGGACAAGATTTCCAGCCTGGAAGAGCAGCTGGGCCAACTCAACGAGGCCTATTTGTCAATCAACAGCATCAAGGACTCACAGGACCAGTCAATTGATCGCCTCCAGCGCGCGCTATCCGAACTCCAGGAGACGCGAAAGCAGGAGCTGCGTGACATGGTCGAGACGCACGAGGAGCAGCTCAAGGCTCTCAAGATAGCAGCGCAGGACGCTGATAGGCAGCTGATTGCAGCGCTCGCCGAGAAGGACACGCTCGGCAAAGAGCTGCAGCGAACTGCGCCGTTTGAGAAGGAAGTCAATGAGAAAAACCTCTTGATTGGCAAGTTGAGGCACGAGGCTATTGTGCTAAATGAGCATCTGACCAAGGCGCTACGTTATCTAAAGAAGACAAAACCACAAGATCAGGTCGACAGGTACAGTCCAGCCCCACCATTTCACGGCGTCTCAGGCAACCCAATCGCTAACACTCTCTTCCACAGACAAATCGTCACGAACCAGCTTGTGCACTTCCTCTCCCTTGACCGCTCTGACCCCAAGCGGTTTCAGATTCTCCAAGTCATGGCGTCGTATCTCCAATTCACCGACGAAGAGCGTGAGCAGGCCGGTCTTGCGCGCCCAGGCACCTCCACCAACAGCCTGCGCCTGCCTGCGTCTCCCTTCACACGCACCCCAAGCAGTCCGTCGTTGCACTCGGACTTCTTCTCTGACCCCTCCGCCTCCTCGGCCGCTACCGGCGCTTCGAGCAAGGAGACGCTGGCTGAGCTGTGGGCCAATTTCCTCGAGCGCAGTGCAGAAGAGGGTGTCGGCCCGGCCAGTGTCAAGGGCCGGCAGGGCAGTGTATCAAGTATGGGCACTCGGTCGGACACGCGCGGATAGTCTTGTTTTTTTTCTTTTCATCATATGGCATCATGAGTTTGTAAGCATGTTGGTATCTTAATCTTTGAAGGCTATTGCACGGCCCTACCCGGTTTTTGAAGACTTTTGTTGCATCGTTGTAGTTGTGAGTGCATGTGTGATTGTAGCAGGTTCGTAAGATGGCATGTGGTTGTGTTTGAAAAGACTGCTGAAGCTCAACTTGATGGAACAACCTCCGCCGTATATTCACCGGCATATTACATGCATATCACATACCAAAATTACAAGTATCACTTCACATTGCAAAAGGAAACTCAGGTCTATAGAAGTAAGGTGATTCTCACATTCCACCGTCTATGCCACGGGCTTTTCGACATTGCGGGCTTTTGCTTTTTTCTCAGCCTCAGTCAGCCACGGGTTCAAAATGGTCGTAGCATACTGCTGCGCACTACGCGTGACAGCCGACACGTCTATCCTGTTGTTCTCCAGCGCGTCATTAACGCTGTCGACCACCTCGCGCTCCTCCATCAGCTGCTGCGTGACCCTCGCCTCCGAGGTCCAGTACGTGTTTGCATGGTCCCGCAGCTGAGTGTTGCGCGAGACGGTGTTCTTGAGAATGCCGACGGCATTGACCTTGGCAATCACGGAAGTCAGCGACTTGTTCACCGCCTCGACGCGCATGGCGGCGAGCGGCGCCTCGACAAAGGCCCTGTTCGTTGCCGTCAGGTACATCAGCGTGCCCAGCACAGCATTCACGAGCGCCAGTCCCAGCAGTCGCAGCGTGTTTGTGCGCCAGAAGAACATGTCGAGATCGCCGAGCCGCAGCGCGCGTGCGTTGAGCTTGTGGTTGTATGCTTGCACGCTGTACAGGTCGGCCAGGGCGATGATGATGGCGGCCAGCACGCCGGGGTTCCGCCAGCGCAGCGTCCAGCGGCCGGCGAGAAGCGGCGACGTTGCTAGGGCAATGGCCAGCACGTTGACGAGATGGGGCGCGACGAGGGCAGGCAGGGCATAGGCAAAGTACACATCGGGCCGCTCGCTGGTGCAGAAAACGCAGTCGGCCAGGACGGACGGGCCGTACTTGAGGTACAGCAGGCGCGACTCCAGGCTGACAAAGCGCGCGCGCAGGGCTTCGTCGGCGGGGCTCAGAGGGTGGACGGTGGCCAGGCGGTTGAAGAGCACGTCGGCGGGGATCTGCAGGCGCGAGTTGGTCTGGCTGAAGACGTTTTCGGGGACGCGCAGGAGCGCTTGCAGGATGAAAAATATGGAGATGGAGGTCAGGAAGACGAGCCCGTAGTAGACCTGGGCGGGCAGAGGCCGTGGCGTCAGGCCGTGGCGCGCAGCGGCGGTGCGCTGCGATTGGTAGTATGCGTAGGCTCGGGGAATAACTATCGGGCCAAAGAAGATGGCGATGCTCTTGAAACTGGTGGCGGGAGAAGAGAACATGTGTGAGCAGAGTTTCAATGGATGTGATTGGGCATTTGAAGGAGAACAGCACTCACGTCACCCACAGCGACATCTTGACGATAGTGTGGGTAGCTAGCCTGCAAATGAAGATAGTCTGGGAGAAGATGAAGAGCGCGGCAGTATTCAGAGTTCAATCAGGCCCGGCCTGTCATTAAAAAAACAAAGGAAAATACTCGATAGAAAGCAACTGGCGACGAGTTTTCTTTGTAGGAACTTCGAGTGCTCGGAATTCTGGTCCAAGCCAAGAATGCTGCAGGTTGCTGTTTGGCTGATAAAAGAACATGTGTCAGCCAAGCTCCCTTTGATGACCGAGTCCAGTGGTCCCCAGGCGGTTTCAGGGCGCGTGCTGTGCTGTTTAGTGGTGGGCAACCCTTCTGTATTTTCAGCACAGCACTACGGCATTGATCCGGTCCTGCGCCCCCTCCAGCGGTTGCTGATACTAAGCCGATTGGGATGTGCATACATCGGGTACTGAATGCCATTGAAACTTAAAGATATTACATTACAGCTTCGGGTGAACCACAGCTCACTTGATGGTATCGCATTTGCTCGCTCATTGTTTCCTGTGAATATCATCATCGCTTCGGGTAATCCGTGGCTAAACATATCCGAACCTCTGCCCCCATTTTGCTTAGTCACCTTGCTCCACGACCCCACAAAATAAAACATTTATCTTGTCGTCCTGTCGCAGCGCAAGATTTTTATCTTCTTTCTTTCTTCAACAAGTTTCTTGAGGAAGCAACCGCATACACCACACGACCTTCGCCAGAAGCAATCGGCAGCCAAAATCGATATGTCTACTGCGCGTCGTACCACATACCAGGTCGGGTATTGCTGACTTTCCGTCTTTTATTCAAGACAGTATCACAGCCTACCGCCCGGCGCTGCGCTGCGCTATCTGGTCATGACCGCCAAGTGGTCGCTTCTGCCTCCTCCAAACTATCCCAATACCAAATCAAAGCACATGACAACAACGTGAGCGGCGCTTTCGAAGCTTTGGTGATCTCTTCAGTGGTCATCACAGTCAAATTTGCGCCAAGAACAATCCTCGCAAGAGGAGAATGACTCCATTGAGCATTCGTCTAGGTCGTGTTACAAAGTCTCAGCTTCTAGCCATGAGGAACTTTGCGTCAAATCAAACCAGATACATTCCATCATCGTAAACCTCGCTGTTGTAAATTTTCACATTCTGTTAGAACGAACAATGCGATTCTGCAGTGTTGGCATGGCAAATTTTCGTTTGTGAAGAATCACGTGGGATGGTTCAACATGTCCCGGCATTCGGTAACCCTAATTATGTGACATCTCATCTGCTACAGACCCTATCATATGCTTGGATTCTTTTTTCATAACGGTCAATATCAAAGTTTACTTTACTTTCTTTATCTTACAGCTCCTTCTTTTCTTTAGCCGACGTGCTCTCGGGCTCATTTGACTGCGTGTCTGCAGGCACCTTAATAGCAACCTTCTCCTTGCTTGCCAGACTGGCAGCGACAAACGTGGCGATGGCCACCAGCACATCAGAGGCAAGCTTGATGGCAATGGCACAGGCAACCTGCCAGGTACCGATGCTCACACTACCAAGCGGGGCCTTGGGTAGCGAGAGAAACCACTCGGCGTAGTAGGGGAACAGGTTCTTGGGCAGCCAGAACATGGGCTCTCGCGAGAACCAGAAGGGGATGATGTATTGCGGGGCACGTGTGATGAGCAGACGGACAGCGTTGATGATGGTGTTGTACTGGGCTTGGACGACATCAAAGCTTTGTTCTGCAGAGAAACAACCGATGTTAGCATCTGGTGACTAGTAGGTGTTGTAGTATTGCCGAGGAAGGCAGGGCGGATGTGGGAGCACAGGCACGATGGCAGAGCAAAGAAAAGAAAAGCCATCCGCCCAGGGGCGGCCGCGCCACGTGTGGGTGTGGGTGTGGGTGTGGAACAAACAACATACTCTTCTTCTCGAGCCCTTCGTAGAGCTTATCGTGCTTGCGGCGCAGTCTTGCCCACTTGGCGAACTCGTCTTGGCTGCTCGTCGCCAGCATTTCCTTGCGGACGGCAAGATATTCGGTTTGGAGCTTTCGTTTCTCGGCGGCCATCTGGGCGGGCCCGATGGGGAGCAGGATCAGGATACGCCATAGCTGTAGTCGCAATGTGTTAGCAAGAGATGTGAAAACCAGAGGGGCAGCAGAGGGTGGGGGTTGGGGCAGGTGTTGCGCACGAGGTTGTTGATGGTGGTGGTTCCAATGGCACTGATCAAATGCACGACTACCTCCAGTAGCAAAATAACCACCATAAGGGAGATCATCGTGATGAGTTGTGTGTTGGTGGTGAGGCCAGACGTGGCAGAGGAGACCGGCAGAGATGGCGTAGAGGCGAGGCAGACGATATGTGAAGCTCGGGTAGAGGATGGAAACTAAACGATGCGACACAGGAGGGCTGCGCAGCCGAAATGCTACTTGGACAACACTGTAGAGTGTGGTTTTTGCAGGTGGCGGTTTGGTACAGTCAGTTAGTCAGTCAGTCAGTCAGTCAAGCTTCAGCAATCAAGGCTGCCATGGCAGAACTGTGGTGGGTGAATTAAATGTGGGGCTGGGTGTGATGTCAATGCCATAGCCTTGTGCCTTCCTTGTACGCCATGTAGGCCACGTCTCAGCTCATGTACATGTGTACAGATAGCTTTGAGGGTTGGCTTGGGGAATTGTATTGTTGAGGGATGGAGAAAGAAAAAAAAGTAGCTCTGGTATGAGAACCGATCATGTATTCTTCAAAGTGGATTTTATAGAAGAAGCCGATTGCTTTGTGGTCGTAGATACACACTTTAGTGCAGCAGTACAAGGGTACAAGTTACAAGTCATGTACATGTACATGTGACTTCACGAACATGGCGACACAAAGCCCAACCTTGAACTTCACACAACGCACTTGGAAACAACCACGCTTTTACTCACAAAAGTCACACCCGGTACATAGCGAAAGCACGCACATACAGGGCGGCAACTTATATCCTCATCAGCTATCATGTCCCGGGCTCTGGACCCCAAGGCCAAAGCGGCTTTAAAAACTGGCGATCACCAGAAGATCTTCAACGACATTGCCGAGATATTCACCTACGTCCACGAGACCCAGGCCACTGCACAGCCTCCCCTGATTGAGATCGAGATTCTCAGCGGCTTCGGCTTTGACCCAACCAGCAATGTGCTCCAGGACGAGAACGCCGTCGCAGTTCCCAAGCTCCGCCTCGTGCAGGCGTTCTTCGTGGCGCGGGGTGCTTTGCAACAACCGCGAGTCTCTGCAGAACGAGCCGCCGACAGCCAAATATTCAGCGAGGACGTCCACCGGGCTACCGCTGTGTGTTTATTGATGGACGCGGAGAACCTGACGGCGACAAATATGCGCAAGCGGTTGATGGCCCGGGAGCTGGCGTCCGTGCCGGCCGTGACATCTGGCCCCGCTCGTGTATCCACTTCAGGCCCGGCTTCTTCTCTTTGCGAAGCCACAACGATCACTCCCCACCTCCTCTTGCTTCTTCGTCGCGAAAAGTGGCTTGTGGATAGTCTGCTGACCAGCCGGTTACATCGCCACACCAAGTCTCCTACACTGTGGAACCATCGGCGCTGGCTTCTGGCACTCTTCCGACACCATGGACTCGAAGCAGAGGTGGACACGGTGCAGGATCTAGCGCATGTGGTGGGTGTTTCGGGAGAGAGACATGCACGCAACTACTATGCGTGGAACCACGCACGCTGGGTAGTGCGGAATTTCCAGTGCGAGGCGGCAGCGCTAGTGGAGACAGTCAAGAGCTGGGCGTGGAAGCATCACACGGACATCTCAGGCTGGTCGTTCTTGGTGTTTGTACTAGACATGCACAGGGAGCTAGCGCCGTCGGTGTACCGTGACACGCTGCGGCTTACAGAGAGTCTGCAGTGGCGCAACGAGTCGGTCTGGTGGTTCTTGAGGACGGTGTCGGCGGGAAGGATTCTGGGCGGCGCAGACAGGGAGACATTGGGGGAGGACCGAATGGCATTTGTCTGTTTGGGCCAGAGACTGTTTGACGATGATGAGAGACACCAGGGCGGCGATAGGGAGACGGAGAGAGAGTGGGAAAAGCATGTGTGGATAAGGGCCAAGACATGGGCTGAGAAGCACCGGGATTTACCGAATATGGCTTGACGGGCTTCGTGGGCGTATTGGCCTGGCTGCAGTCAGTCTTGTAGCCGGACGTCAACTCGGCATTTTCATTGGTGCGTACAGCATCCTTAGTTGTTTGAGGATGTATGCATGTCTCTCTCCTCTCTCTACGTGGAAAGATGACAGGCCAGACCGAGACCTGGCCCTCAGCTTTCGTGTCCAGTTCTGCCACGCAGGTCCTGATGCACTAATATACGCCTTGATGCGCTGCAGAGTCAGCTAGGTGCAGAGCCAGCTAGGTGCAGAGCCGCGTGAGATCTTTTCGGCTACAAGGCAGATGGAGAGGGGGGATGGGGAGACATGGCGAGCATGGGAGTAGCATGAGCATGAGGTTAAACCAGGCGTCATCGCCAGAAAGAGAGCGGGCGTTGTAGGCAGGGCCTTGCTTGCAAGTTCGCAGCCATTTCCCCGATCGAGCTGACGATGAGATTGAGAGGACTGAAGGACGAGAGACTAGGGTTAAATTTAAAATTGGTCTAGACTCTGCAACCTGGTTCTCTTCGTCGTCCACCCCTGGACATATTTTGTTAGTGGCGTTGTTGGCGTCCGAGCCCCTGAGTCTAAATCACGAGTTACTAGTAAAGCCTGGGCTATACGATGCGATTGGTGATGATGATGGGCAGGCAAAAAGACGGCAAGGGTTTTGGGCGTGGTCTATGGTTTTTGTGTGTGGTCTAGGGTTCTTGGCCGGGTGGGTGCAGATCAGAAACATGCAGCAGCAGGCCGAGGGAGGGAGGGAGACTGCAATTGTAGGTGTATGCAAACTTGTCGATATGCAGCAACAGTGGTACTGGTTCTAGTGTTGGTGTCAGTGCTGGTGTTAGTGCGAATGGCAGTGGTAGTGCTACTGCTAGGCTACTCTTAGTGCTACAGTTAGCTGGGGCCCCTCCGAAACACGGAATCCGTCCTCGTGTAAGCCCTTCTCAACATGGTGATCCCACCACGGCCGGCCGAGTCTCTGCAGATGAGGAAAGGGGGGAGGGGGGAGGGGAGAGGGGGGAAGAGGGAAGCACGGCAGAAGCAAAAGAAGAAGAAAAAGAAGAAGAAAAAGAAAAAGAAAAAGAAATGCACTCCAACAACACAGACGCGGCATGTTGAAACTGCGGTTCAGGCAGTGCAGCCAACCAGCTGAGCGGAAAAGACGGTACAGCGGCACAGTGGTGAGTACATGCACATACATGTTGCATCTGGGCATGTGCAATGTACCTACTTACTTGCTGCTTGCATGCATATGCATGTGCTCATGTGCTCGTGTGCCAGTATCGTCGTACACACTGACCCCGCGTTCTTTGCGGTAATAAAACTAGATAAAAAAGACCCCAAAAAGGACAGAAGCAGCGGGCTTTGATGGGTGAAACGAAACTTGTAGGTGGAATTTCTCTTAGAGATTTTCCTTGATCAGTGTAAGTGACGTCAGACAACGCTGTGAAGCCTTGGCACGAATCCTGGTTGAGGATGGACGGGGGTTAAGCTGGGAAGCAAACCCTAGAAAGAGGAAAAAGATAATTAGAAAAAAAACCCCCCCTTTTTTCTTTTTGTATAGCTTCTCTGTACCCAAGCCACCCCCAAACACAACAACCCCCCAGAGCAATCAAGACCTGCATTGTTTTCAACGACAGCCTGTCTCGTCTTGTCTTGGATAACCAGCGCCTCCCAATGGCACTGGATCGCGGGCGCCATATAGACGAGACGGCTAAAAGTGTGGCAGCAGCTTGCTTGAGCTCGCTTGTGGCGGTTCAAGGGGTCGCTTTCTTTTCGTTCTGCTTCCCTTTCTTTTACGATGGCTCCCTTCTTCTCTTGGCCTTCTGCCGGCCTGCTGCTGGCCTGCTGCTGGCGTGGGATGGGGATGTTGGGTGGCACTGCACGACGGCGATAGCGAGATCCAGCAAAGCAAGCAAAGCCAGCAAACTTGTTCTTGTATATTGACGACCAAGCTGCAAGAATGAAACACGTATAACGATTCGCGACTTGTTTGTCCTCGGGCACGGCTGTTTCGAAGCCTGCCCACGACCAGCTTCTGCTATTGTTGTTGGAGACAACCCACGAGGACGGTGCGACCAGCGGCCCAAGTTTCTCTTGTCTTGCGTGGGGCTTTTTTCCTTTTTTTTTCCTTTTTTCCTTCCATCTTCCTGATCTTTCTTGTTCCTGAGAGCCGAGCCCGTCTTAGTGGCAGCAGCTATAGCGATGTAGTGGTCCGGCCACCTAGAACGACAAGCCAACCAGCGCCGCACAAAGTTGGCTTGTCGTGGTTGTGTGGCTGGCAGCTTCGCAGGCTTTATCGTCATTACCCACTTGCGTCTATGGCCTGTAGCCGTCGTCACTCGTTGTGACAGCACGCCCAAGTCGCCTGTTTGTTTCTGTGTCTGGCTGTGTTTTTTATAGCGCTGTCCAAGCCCACGAAGATCGGCCAGCCGCCCCTGTGCTATATTGTATGCGCGCTATAAACCCACCACACCAGGCCTGTCTGGGTCTTTGTTCCCATAGCTTGTTTACAAAGTCACTCGCCGGTGGTTTGTGGCCCAGCAGGTACTTGAGCAAGCAAGTACATGCAGCAGTACTTGGCACTGCATTGCTTCTGGGCCACTGTTACTGGTACGAGGTGCAAACTCGGAAGCGCTCTCAGACCAGCCTGCGGTTTGCCAGACGTGCGATATTCTTGTAAGCCGGCACAGCAGCACAGCACAGAAAGTGCGCCGTTTTATTTATATCCGAAGCAGAAGCAGAAGCAGAAGCAGAGCTGGTGCTCGTTTTTGCCGTCTCCCTTCGTTTGTGTGCGTCTCGTGCCGGCCTTTGTGTGCATTCTTTGCAGCGGCAGCGGCTGCGTCTGTGTTGGTGTGTCTCTTATTTCCGCGACAGCATTTCTTTCTTTTTCTTTTCTTTTTCATTTATTTATTTATTATCTTTTTCCTTCTTTTTTTCTTGCCTTCGAGCATTGCTTCTTTCATAGTCGCTATTCTTGCTCCTAATCTATGTCTTTTCTTTGGTCTTGTATATGTGAGAGGAGTCTCCCTCCTCCTCCTCCTCCTCTTCCAACGCCAGTTCCCTCTCCCACCCGTACACTTCCTCACTATCTCTGTCTTGTCTCTCTGCTGTCTTGCCTCTCCTCCCAATCCAAGCCCTTGGCCCTGCTCTCTCCCATTTTCCACCAAACTGCTCTCATCTACACCAAGGATCTGCTCTTCCTTCTCTTCCTTCGCCTTAAGCGAACTTCCAAAGAAACAAAAAGCCCGGGCGCCAACCATTTGCATCCCATCACGCCCATATAACCGTCCAACTTTATTCACACATGCTCATGCTTTTATGCCTGTATGCTTGATGCTTGATGCCTGTCGCCTCTCTTGATTGCCACTTGACGAGTCAAATCTCCAGTCCAAGCCCACCCGGCGCTCTTCATCATCAGCCCTTTTCCGGAAGCCTTCGTCGCAACTCCCTGTGACGGCATTTCTTATAAGGCAACCCGCCTGCCAGCTTGTGCCCTGCCTCCCTCTCGCCTCCCCTCCCGTCCCTTCCTCATCGCTGTCCTGCTCAGCGCCTCCACCTGAGCCTCCAGCCGCACAGCACACCCTTGGCCTGCCTTGCCTGCCCTCTTTGACCCACGGCCGAAAAGAAAAGGACGCTCGCTCTGTGATAACCGGTTGGCTCCGATACAGTCCAGTCGTTCGTTGGCTCTCTTATTCTCCTCGTCTTATCTCGTTTCAGGAGACATCCACGGACAGGAAGAACGAGTCAAAGAACAACCGGGTATTGTTCTCTTTTATTCTTCCCCTCCTCCCCTCGGCGTGCAAGCAAGCCCTCTTTGCTTTTGCACACCAAAGAGACAGCCGCCATGAAGTCCTTCGCCCTTGTCCTCCAGGCCCTCTGCCTCTCGTCCACAGTGTCCGCCTTTTACATCTGGAAGCCCTGCATCGAAGACGGCTCATGTGTACACAGGACCAATTTAGAACGGGGTAGTGACAGCCTCGACGCCCGGGAGAACATCGTGACCTTGGACTTGGTTCAAAGAGCTCACCCAGTAGGTCTTTTCTTTCTCTCCGACAACGCCTGGCCAGCATCCGTGTCATGTCTGTCGCATACTGACAACCATCCCAGCGCGCATCCAGACCCCACAAACGCCCGACAGCCCCGAGAGTAGGGTTCGAAAAGCGAGACTCCAACTCGTATGATGTCATGGAAGCCATTACGCCAACCTTCTCCTACACCGAGGGCGTCGATCAGGACGGCGCCGACCTTTCGTACTTTGTGTCTGTCGGGATCGGTTCCGCCAAGACCCCCATGTACATGCTCGTGGATACCGGTGCCGGCAGCACATGGATCATGGGCTCGCACTGCACCACCGAGGCCTGCAAACTCCACAATACCTTTTCAGATAGCGAGTCCGACACATTTAGCGAGGTCGACGAGGCCTTTAAGATTTCCTATGGCTCTGGGTCAGTGACTGGTTCCAGCGTCCAAGATAGCCTGGACGTTGGCGGCATCTCCATCGAGATGGTCTTTGGTCTCGCCAACTACACCTCCCAGGACTTTGAGAGCTTCCCCTTTGACGGCATTCTGGGACTATCGCTCAACGCCGGCAGCACCGACAGCTTCACCCAGAAGGTCAAGGAATCTTCAACCATAACCAACAAAGTCTTTTCCGTGTTTCTAGCGCGCGCCAAAAGCGGCACCAACAACGGCGAACTCACGCTCGGCGGCGTCAACCGCGACCGCTACACCGGCGACATCACCTACACCAGCATTGCCTCAGAAACCAGCGGCGACTGGTCCATCCCGCTCGACTCCGTGTCCTTTGGCGGCGACGACATCGGCGTGTCTGGCCGCAACGGCTACATCGACACCGGCACGTCGTACATTTTCGGACCGCCCGATGACGTCAAGAAGCTGCACGCCCTGATCGACGGCGCCGAGACCTCCGACGACTCGCGCTGGACCGTGCCCTGTGATACCAAGAAAGACCTCGTCTTTGCTTTTGGCGGCAAGTCCTGGTCGCTGGACAAGAGCGACTGGATCTCCGACGAACACGACGGCAAGTGCCACAGCTTCATCATGGGTGTCGAGGTCGTCAAGGGAGGGTGGTTGCTCGGCGACGCCTTCATCAAGAACGTGTACTCCGTCTTCGACATCACCAACCGCCGGATTGGATTCGCCAAGGCCAACCAGGCCCCCGCCACCCCGACCTCCACGAGTACTGCCTCGGCCATAGCGTCGTCAACAACCCCGTCGACCGCCTCTGCTACCAACTACTCGGGCGGCAACTCGTACGAAACCAACGCGGGCTCCAAGAGCGGCTCCCCGTCGTCGGCCAGCACGGCCACGGCCGAGGCGCAGCAGTCGGAATCCACTGAGACCGCCGACGATGCCGTGGTCGTGGAGTCGGCGGCTTCCGGACTGGCTCCATTCAACCTCTTTGCACTGACGTCGTGTCTGGCTCTAGCTGTGCTAAGCATGTAAAGAGGTTCCTCTTCTTGCCCCATTACTTTTTAATACTGGCCACATCACGTGATCATTTCTCTTCGTTTGCTGATGTCGAAAGACCACTCAGCCGGTTGGTCCTTATCTCTCTCTCCTGCCTGTTCTGTGTGGTGGTTCTTTCCTTGCGCTCTTATACACTGCTGCTGCTGTCATGCACAACGTGCATAAGCGAGATGCGGGTCAACTCCCCCACACACACTTGGACTTGCATAGCTGGTTGGCTTTTAGTCACTGTCTGCAGAAAGCTGCCGCCGTTGTTCCCATCAAGGTGCTGTTTTTCTTCATGGCAGCTGCCTTGCTTGGGATGTCTCTTGCTGTGGTGGCATCAAACGGACCTGGCCTGTAAAAGGGCTGCTTCGTCTATGTGTCCCACCTGCCCTGAGAGAGAGAGAGAGACGACGACCAACACATATCCACCTCTTATTTCCTTTTATTTCCACGGATGTGGCGTCCTCTAAACTCCGGTTCAAATTTGGTTTGTTTCTATCTTCACATTTTATCATTCTTGGATATCTTATTTTTGTCTTTGTTCCTGCTTCGATTTTTCTCCTCCTTTCCTTTGTTGCGTTTCCCATCGGTCTACGAGACCTAGAGATTGTTCTGTTTCCCTTTGCATTTTCTTTGTCCATTATTTCCTGCTCCGTTTTCCCGGCTTGGAACTATCGCCAGCGTCTTGGTTGGATACGATGTTTGTAAGATATATATTTAGTACTCTTGTAATACCAGCCTATCACGTCTTCTTGCTCCTCATTTAAGCTTTGCCAAGCTCCCAGTGATAGAACGTCTTCGGTGGTTGCTACCCAGCACCTGGGTTATTCATGCAGTTGGTCGGTTTATAGAAAACGCAAGGCTGAGGGCTACTATGGGATGATGCAGGGCCCACAAATAGAACAGAAAAGGTGTCAGCCTCGTCCCGAGTATGTCTCTTTCTCTCTCTCATTTAGCCCCCATTATAGGCCTTAGCTTCACACTGCTGCATGGAGAAAAGCCCCCCCTGGTTTATGTTGTGTTTGTAATCGCCAACTGTGTGTCAGCTCCATAGCAAGTCAAGAAAAGGGACAATTAAGCTTCCGGCCGTGGCACCATTCCCGTAGGCCGAGCCTCTAGTCGAAGCGGGAGTAACATTCAGGAGGTTAAGGAGGAGTGCATGAGCGCTTTTACAGCCCATTGGCAGCAGATGGCAAGCAAAGTAAGCCGGGCCAGATCCAACTCACGATGATTTCAGGAGAAGGCAGGCACGGTTGTGACAGAAATTGCAAGAGCCCGAATTCGGGGTCGGGGAACCAATGTGGCCCTTTCCCTCTGGTGTGCCTTCTTTTTCTCCGGGCTTCTCTCCGATTCTACAAGGCTGCTCTTTTCCTCCATCACCCCTCATTCAGCCTTGCTCAGCTCTCTAGCTGTATTCTTCTCTCTGTCTGCCTCAATCTCGTCCCCCCTTTTTGCTGCTTTGGTTGGTCTGTCAGCATCAAAGCTTCTCGTTCTCTGGCGCTGGCGCTGGCTTCCTGCCTGTCTCTTGTTGTTTTGCTTGGGGGGCAGACTTGACCAGGGTTCCGTGGCCCCAAGGCTAGGGGAGTTTGATCAGCCTGGATGCGGATGACCGGCTACCATTGGCTGGCTGGTTTCCTATGGCTTTGATCTCCTTCTAAACGTCCTTCTTTGTCTTCTTTTGTCCACCATTTTGGGATTTACCAGAAGCTTTATTTGCCACTAGCCTTACCAGCCCAGCAACTTTGTTTTTAGGGGACGAAACCAACTATAACACAATCACCAACTTCCCAAGCCAGACACAACTAAACCGAGCCTCTGCAGCTAGTATTCACCTGTCCCCACCGCCTTGCTCGTTGCGGTCTCCTTCGACCCCAGATCGCGCTTCACATTAAAGGCCACTTGCTAGTTCTCATTTGCCCTCCAAGCCCCGACAGAGCCGGTTGCGAGTTGTGGCTTTCTTCTCGACTCTTTTCTTTCCTTCTCCTCCCTCTCCTCCCTCTCTTCAGCCCAATCTCGGATTACCACAGCTTCTTTACCAACCCACAGCTTGCTGCCCTATAATTTCCTTGACTACCCGCCCACGGCCCCTTGCCCCCGTCAACCTAATATCGAAGTCCCGTCTATACATTTCCCAGAATACGGGTGCCTGTTTTGCTCTTTACAATATCTAGAGCTGTACTCCTTCGCCGTCTCCTTGTTCTTCATTCTTGTCTTTGTCCTTCTCGTTGAAGAGCGCCTGTCCTGCTTTCCTCTAGCTGTATATTCCCAGACAAAATGCTACAGATCCCCTACCAATGAGCGGCAGCAAACACAAGTTTTCCCGGAACCGGCACCGGAACCTCCTTGCCGGCCATGGCGCAACCAATGCCGACTCGACGGCCGACACCGACGCCGACGCCGAAGAACGCGGGCTCCTCGACGGCCAATACTCGGACGACGATGGCGAAGGCGACCGCCTAGTGCTCAATCTCGCACAGACACGCATACCTATACCCCAACTGGTCGCCACTCAGCACGACTCCGAGTCTCCTAGGACACCGCGCAGTGCTCGCTCTGTGCGTTTTGATCTGACACCCACATATGCTGAAGCTCCACACGCACATTTTCTGATTGATGATGCTGGTCGTAAGAGCGAAGAGGCCATGAACTCGCGCCGACCCAGCAGTGTCTTTGATCGCGCAGATGTACCCTTCTTCTTCGACAACGACGGTCCCGACTCGGACGACCGGAGGCGAGGCGGCCATGAAATGCAAATGGCCGATAATGCAGTGGCCCATTGGGCCGAGAACGAACGGACTCGACCCAAGTCAAGTCTAAGGAGCGCCTTCATGAACATGGCCAACTCCATTATTGGCGCGGGTATCATCGGCCAGCCATATGCTTTCAAGCAAGCTGGTCTGTTGGCCGGAGTCTTTCTGCTCGTGACTCTGACGATTGCTGTGGACTGGACTATTCGCTTGATTGTGATTAACGCCAAGCTCAGTGGAACTTCTAGCTTCCAAAGCACTGTGGCATATTGTTTTGGTCGGAAGGGAATGTTGGCCATTTCTCTGGCCCAGTGGGCCTTTGCCTTTGGCGGCATGGTAGCTTTCGCAATTGTCGTGGGTGATTCCATCCCCGTGGTGTTCCGGGCCATCTGGCCCGACCTGAACGACATGGGCGCCTTCAGCTTGATGGGAAACCGGCGGTTTGTCATCACCGTCTTTGTTCTGGGCCTCAGCTATCCCCTGACCCTGTACCGTGACATTGCAAAGGTTTGTTTGTGTAGCAAGCTCCGGGATTCGCTACTTTAGTTGCTAACATGTGGGGTTCAAGCTGGCCAAAGCAAGCACGTTTGCGCTTATTAGCATGCTCATCATTATCGCGACTGTTCTCATTCAGAGCCTTCGCGTCCCTGCCGACCAACGGGGCTCGATGACACCAGCGCTTTGGACGATCAATAGTGGCGTAACCCAGGCTATTGGTGTGATATCGTTTGGTAGGTTGCTGCTTGTACATGATCAATCATCCATAGGGAGAAATCTTGCTAACGATGAGACTATCCAGCCTTTGTGTGCCATCACAACTCGCTCCTAATCTACGGATCCCTACGTACGCCCACGATCGACCGGTTCTCGACAGTTACTCATCTCTCAACTGGTATTTCGATGATTGCTTGCATGACCATGGCCCTCAGCGGCTTCCTGACTTTCGGCGACAAAACAGCCGGCAACGTGCTCAACAACTTTCCCGCCGACAACACCATGGTGACATTTGCTCGCCTCTGCTTTGGGCTGAATATGTTGACCACTCTTCCACTTGAAGCATTTGTCTGTCGAGAGGTCATGATTGAGTACTTCTTCTCCAACACAGGTCCGCCCGTTTCATCATCCTTGGACCCGGACGATGAGGCAGGCGAAGACCGACCGTTTGTAGCCGAAGGCACAGTGCCACAGGTCGGTACTGCTCTTCATGTACTGATTAGCACGGCATTGGTACTCTCAGCACTAGGCGTGAGTCTGGCGACGTGCGACCTGGGCGCCATCTTCGAGCTTGTTGGCGCGACGAGTGCTTGTGCGCTGGCGTACATCTTGCCACCATTGTGTTACATCAAGCTCACGACAAAGTCATGGCGGACGTATGTGGCCATGGGCGTGGCTGCCTTTGGGAGTCTGGTGATGGTGATTACTGTGGTCCAAGCATTGGCCAAGATTATAATGGGTAAGTCTTTGGTTATTTCCAGTCGTCAGTTCCCGGTGTTCACATGCTAACAACAGCGGCTTTGGGTTCAACAGGCGGCAATGAAGCAGCCCAGTGCGTTTAAAGACTCGGAAACAAAACGACTGCATTTCCCCGGCGTTCCTGTTGATTTCACGGCTTCTTGCGACCCTCTGTTTTTTTTATACTTCCTTATATTCTTGTCTTGATTTGTTTTCCCTTTACTTTGACATTTACGTCACTATTTATGTCTGTCCTTTATTCTTCTCTCTTATTTATGTAATCTTTTTCTTTTCGGTAACGGTTCTATCTCCCCTTCACGAAGCATTCCCAGCTTTTCTTTTTATATCTCACTCCATATACTGCCGCTTTGCTGTTTTGGTATAACCCAGTTGCTTCGTGTTTACAGAATATGTCAAATTAGAAAGCTCTCTTGTTCCTTTTCTTCTTCTACTTGAATCACGAACTAGATTTCACATGAGACCAAGCCAGTCGCTAGTCGCTGGTCCTTGATATGCATAGGTGACGACATTGCTCCCCGTCCCCATCTCTTGGGGACATGAGAGGCAGGATTCTGCTTGGAGACACGAGGCAAAAGACAAACGTTGGGGAGAGCCGTGAAGGAAGTAGAACCTGGAGGCTCGCCAACAAGACGCAGAAGAACCATTTTGGTTTTTGCGCCGTGCTCGGTTTCATCACATGTCCACAGCATCCTTGTAACACTCACTATCAGGATGTGTTGTTGCTTTGGTACTGGCGTCGGCGTTGGCGTTGGTGTTGGGTTGATAAGCAGGATACAGCTCACTGGTGATTGGACGTGACAACATGCAGGACGCAGCTTTCATGAAGGCGCGGGCGTGGGGGCTTTTTTCTTCTTTTGTTTGTTTGCTTGCTTGCTTTGTGTTTTCCGTCTTTGTGAGAAGGCATGACGAGTACATGGAGAAGGTTGGAGAAAAAGAGGTGGAAGATGGTCAAAAACCAACGTTAACCACTCCAACCGCCGGCTCCAACGGTCAGCTCGTTTTCCTACAAAAAGAAGAAGGAACGCAATGAAAAAGAACGCATCTGAAGAAAACAGTAACTGCGTTTAGGTTCTCACTACGCTCTTGCCCTTTTCTTTTTTCTTTTTCTTTTCACTTCTTTCTCCTTCTCTCCATAGGAGCGGGCGGGTGGGCAAGAGAACAAAGAACAAGCAACAACCCAAAAAGAAAAGCAAATGAACGTACGAACGGACTGGCCGCTGATTGGCTCCGGCTTTCGTCCGCCGGGAGTTCATAGCTGCTACAAATAAATGGTAAGTACATAAGTACACACATTGTACATTATATGTACCCACCTACTTGCATGTATGTCCCATTAAGTAACGAGATGGTTCTAGACGCTGCTACATACCCACGGGCCAAGTCGAGGAAGGAAGCAGCAAAAGCTGTGATTGGATTAGATTCCAGAGGAGGGTCGCCGCCAGCCTTCTTTTCTTCTTCTTCTTCAGCAGGCAGCGAGCGGGAAGGGCTCAAGTTCGTTTTCAGTCTTGGCTTGGTCGGAGTGGGATTTGAGGTATTCCAACAAAGAAAAATAAAAAAAAGACAGGCCACAAACGGCGCATTGCAAACGACCCCCCCCTCTCTCTGTGTGTGTGTTTCTCTCTCCCCACACCCCGCAAAACCGCGGTTCTTTGTCTACATAAACCGCCGTTTGCCCATGCCATCTTAGTGCTCTTGACTCTCTCTACTTCTCCCCCTCTCCGTCAAAACGCGCCGTCTCAAGAAATCACTCCCCCCCACATAACCAACCACGTTTTTGTCTGCCCCCGTCTTCGTCCTCGACTTGGTTTATACGCACTCTATCTAGCCTCCTACTACTCTCCCTCCTCGCCACTATGCAGCCTGTTAACTTCCACGGCGCCAACTGCCCCAACTGCGGTGCTGCCGCCGATACTTCTTCCAAGGTCTGCGGCTCCTGCGGCGCGGTATGTCTCCCTCTTTCTCTACAAGTCTACACCTACACCTACACCTACTTCTACGTATGCATGTGCATATGCATGTGTATCTGTATCTACGTCTACAGTCCCCCTCCCCGTCCATCGGCGACCCGCCCCGGCATACGCCTCCAGAAGACTAACAGCCATGCCTCCCACGCCCGCAGACCTGCCCCAACTAAGTACCGTTCGGACACCCGCGACTCCCCGGCTCTTCAGCTAGACATGCCTATCTATCTGTCTACATACATACACATACCCAATATATCCATGAAAATAGTTCCATGTGCCATTCATCTCTCTGGCCGTCCTGCCGCCTGTAGATCCCGTAAACCACCAACCTGCGCAAGTACATCTGCGTGTACGTATTTACATGTGGAAGAAACTTAGTCTGCCTTCGTCAAACCTTGCAACTCAAGCACAGACCAAGAAAAAGACTGGTCTCTCCAGGAAGCTTTGATTGCCTTTTGTCTTCTGTAGTGAGCGGATTGACGGCATCGTATACACACACACACTCATAGACATGAACGCACACCGCACGACAAAGCAAGTAGCAAAAGGACGTCAACAATAAAAGAGAGAAACAGCTAGACACATGAGGATTGCAAGAAGTAGGAGTATGTAAGAGAGAGATGATAATAAAGAGAAAAAAAAAAGGGAAAAAAAGTAAAGAGAAGAACGCGACCTTTGCGAAGCAAAAAAAAAAGAACCCCGTCTTCTTCCCTTTGACACGTCTGTTATTTCCAAGACGAGGGTATCATTGATGGGCATTGCTGCGACCAACTTGGGCAGGGAGCAACGGCTATCAAGAGAAACGAGAAGAAAAAAAAAGAAGGAAAAAAAAACAAAGAACCAAGCGGAAGATATTAACTCTTGACAGCCTTCACGCCCACCATCCCCAGATAGTCGAGTCGAAAGCAACAAGAAGCGACATGGCCTTGCGTTGACAGGCTTACGTGTGTGTGTGCGATGCAGCACATGCAGCTAAACACCTTCTGCCCATTAACCAACCATGGCACAAGGCCTGTCTGTCTCTCGTGGCACACTCTTAGCCAGTCCGTAGTCCATCAAAGAACAGGCTTGCTCGAGACAGACAAATCACTTGCTAGATTGTCAGCCCTTTACAGAATGGCGCACTTGCGGTGGGGCTTGCCGCTCTTCCGCGACATCAGAGCAGCGCGGGTAGCGTGCTCAAACACCTCACGAACACCCTCGTTGGTCTTGGCCGAGCACTCAAGGTACTTGTAGGCGCCAATTCTCTTGCGGATTTCCTCACCCTATAGAACAGATCATCGTTAGTGGCAGGACGGCGGACGCGTGTGTGTACATGGCTGGTGTAGTGACTTACCTCCTCAGGGGTGACAGGCTTCTGGCTGGTCTTGCTGAGCTCCTCAATGGTCTTGTGGTCGTGTCTGAGATCCATCTTGCAGCCAACCAGGACGATGGGCAGGCCCTGGCAGAAATGTAGGACCTCGGAAATCCACTATGAACAGAGCATCACATGGTTAGCGGATGGACACAGTTGATACCACATTAAGTGGCCTTGTTTGAAAGCTGGGAGTAAAGGGGAGAGCTTACCTTCTCGGGAACGTTGTCCAGAGAGTCGGGAGAGTCGACAGCGAAGCAAATAAGGATAACATGGGAGTCGGGGTAGGACAGGGGACGCAGACGGTCGTAATCTTCCTGGCCAGCAGTATCCCAAAGGGCCAGCTCAACGTGCTTGCCATCAACCTCAACGTCGGCGACGTAGTTCTCGAAGACGGTGGGAACGTAGACCTGCAATGGAGGGTATTGATGTTAGCGTTTGGCATGGAATAAAGGCCTGTTATTCAGCAGGCGACAGCGGCGTGAGATGAGATGATTGTGCTGGAATAGTGCAAGGCTGAGTCCGAAACCGTCCGTCCTGGCCGATTGGCCTCAAGGCTGATTACAGCCGATGCCTAGATAAGACGGCATTGTTTTTATAATGGGCGAATGGCGAGAAGTTCGGATCAATCAGCACCCAATTACACAGGCGAGTTGCACATGGGGCCAGTTGGACCGTGGCCAAGTTAAGCTTGGCCATGAGCCAGGACAATTGTCGGAATATACACGAGACCAATGACTCGATAGCGGGTTCGTTCGGTTCGACTCATCCGACGGCTTGCACCAAGGACGAACAGGTGTACAGATTGATGGTGTTGATGAGGGTGGTTGTGGTGGTGGTTGGGTGTTAAGAGTGGAGAGGAGCATCTCGTATTGAGTTGAATCTTACCTCAGGGAAGGTGCCCTTGGAGAAGACACTGTGAAAGAATTGTCAGCCTTGTGTGTCCGCAGCAGTTTGGAGGAGAGAGGCAGAAATCAACAAGACCAGATCAGATGCCAGGCCATCGGCAGCACGCCGGGCGGCAGGGTTGATGCTGCCATGTATTGCTTCAGATTCGAGATGTTGCTATCTCGCACCCGTGCGCCCCCCGACAAGACAGCGAGCACGATGAAAGGCTGAGCGCCGAGCCGAGGCACGACAAGTTCGGCGTGGGCTGGCACTGCATCTTGATACGATGGCCGGATTATGGGACACGTCGGGATGGCGGGAAGAGGAAAACTTACATCAGCAGACAGGTCTTTCCGCAAGCACCGTCACCGACGATAACGAGCTTCCGGCGGAGATCAGACATTGTGTGGGTGGATAAGGGGGGTGGCGGGAGATGAAGATTAGGTTAAAGCGAGCGCGAGCGCGACAAGTTGAGGAAAATAAAGAAAAAGAATAATTCAGAAGACTGAGAAGCTGGTTATCTCAGTGGTATCCGAACGATGGGGGGTTTGCTCTGGGGCGGCGGCGGCGGGTGTGGTTGTGGTGGTGGATGATTGGACTGGATTGGTCGTTGTAGATGGTTGGCAAAGAGAGGAATAGAAAGGAAGAAGAAGAGAGATGACTTCAAAGTGAGCGACAAGTTTATTAGAAAGGCAAGCAAAAAAAGGAAGAAAAAAAAGAGCAGCCAGGGAAAAAGGAGGAAACAAAACACAGGACAGGCACTTCGGCTCCCAGAAAATAGGACCAAAAAGATTGGGGAGGGGGTCACAGTAGGCTTAATATGGGCGGGTGGAGAGGAGGCTAGGCCTGGCCCAGAGGGCTGTGGACAGACTGTGGGCGTGGGCGTAGGCGTGAGCGTAGGCGTGTGTTTGTGTGTGTGTATGTGTGTGTGTGTGGCTTTCGCAGTGGTTGGGAAGCTGAAGGGGAGCGCAACAAGAGAGGGGAAGGGCAAATGCAAATGGAGACATGTGGCAGAATGGACGGCCTAGATGGTGAGATAGCGGCTGCTGGACTACTGGATTACTGGGTGTTTGGCGCTGTTGCAGGATCCACGGGGCGCTGGAAGTCCCCTGTACGGACGTGCATAGGCGTGCGTAGGCGCTGTGAAATTCCAAACTGCAGCGAGCAGGAAGCCAGGTGCGAATTTACTGGCGGGCTTTTATGGGCAAGGGAGGAGTGGGTGCACTGCACGCCCGGCCCAGCCAGCCAGCCAGCCAGCCAGCCAGCCAGCTTAACTAGTTCCCGGACACCGAGCGAGCAGACAGACAGACAGCCAGCCAGACATAAAATAACCGCGACATGTAAACACACCTTGCCTCACGCAGAAGACACATTGTGCATGTTCAACCGG
Organism: Chalaropsis ovoidea; assembly: GCA_038407185.1. Classification (NCBI taxonomy): domain Eukaryota; kingdom Fungi; phylum Ascomycota; class Sordariomycetes; order Microascales; family Ceratocystidaceae; genus Chalaropsis; species Chalaropsis ovoidea. Next base: position 11,694 of record JAXHKQ010000122.1, on the reverse strand, counting down.
TGTTCATTGTCAATATTCAAGAAGAGCAGGTGAGCCGAGACCGAGGAATCTCACCAAACCCTATGGAACCGGCTACAACTACGTAGGAACACCAAGTCCAAGCTTGATAGCAAGCCAGACAAAGATAAAGAACTAGAGCAGCTGACCAGTTTCTCAATCTCTAGGCGTTTCCCCAGCGTTGGCCTTCCCAGCCAGTTTCTTAAGCCACTGAGAAGCCAAGCTCACTCGTGCCCCATTAGCCTGCAAATTTCAGCATGAAGCTATCACCATCACCGTATCTGTTCTGTTTGTTATGCTGCCTTGATATCCCAATCCATTACGACTTGTTTGTATTATCTTCAGTATAAAATCAAGTCAAGTCAGGTCAGGTCAAGTTGCCTTTCACACTTTGTGTACAGCGCTTGTGTACTAGCCTGGAGGCCCCGGTCCCAACCTGGCTTAGCGCGTGGGTGCCATTCTGTCACGCTAGCCAGTGTCAAAGTTAGAGCTAGCTAAGCAAGGACATTAAAAGCCCCTTAAACTTGTTAGTGCACACATGTATCTGCATAACATCCAGAGCATAACAACGGCACAACGAAGAGGGAAAACAAAAGAAAGAAATAAAGAAATAAAGAAAGAAAGAAAGAAAAAAAAAAGAAACCCTGGCCGCCAGTTTGTTGACTTGACTGACTGACTGAATTTCTGACTGGACAGCTCAGGAGTTGAATTCCACTCGTCCCCCCAAGGACACTTTGCTGCCTTGGCAAGTATATTTGTACTGTGTACTTGTCCTTGTGCTGTACCCAGTACTCAAGCCACTTTCCGCTCTTCATTCGTGCACCAAGTGAGAGAGGCCAACATGGCCGACACACGGCAGAACCTTCTAGTGGCCCTGCTCAGATGGCCCAGAGCTAGGTAGAGCCTGTCTGCCAGTCTCCAAGTCCAGCCCAGTCCAGTCCAGCCCAGCTTGAAAAGTCACTTCTACTTGCTGGCTCTACGCCGTACCCGCCAGCCAATGACGCAACCCCTTTCGTGGCCAAGCAGAAGCTAAAAAGCGGGGCCAGTGTCTCTTTTGGGACTGCTTGTCTGGGATGGCTTCATTCTTCCCTTTATCATGTTTCCTTGCATTGTTCAGACATGGACAGACACACAGCAAACAATACACAGACAGGCAGGCAGACAGACAGACAGACAGACGCCTCATTGGACTCGGCTGCTCTTTATAGGGCAGCACAACAGCGCGAGTCCAGGCGAGTCGGGCGAGTCGGGTGAGTCGGGCGAGGCTAGACTCGCGATACACACGCCCATCGCAATAGCTGTCCTTTCACCACAGGCCGACAAACACCGCCGTCTCTGTATGTTTATTTAGCTTCCGAACACTTACGAAACAGCTCGATATTGTTGGTTTTTTTTTTCGGGGGGGGGGGGGTGGGGCTTAGAGCCAATATCAGGCAATGCCAGGGACTAAACGACGACAGCACTAAGAACCACAGCCCCAATATCCAATTCTAGCATCACATCACCCAAGCCAAGGTTGACCACTCTGCCACTCTGCCACCTCTGGCTCGGCCGCAGCTGCGTCCTCTTATGCGTCCTCTCCTCTGCCCCAGTGCCAAGTATTATCTCCGATTCCCGACTCCGTCTCCTCCTCTCAGCCTCGCCTCGCCTCACTATCTCTATCTCTCTTTTCTCTCGTCCTCCTGGCTGCACCCTATCTTTCCGCTTCTGTACCCTCCTCTCTTCCTTTGCCCTGCCATCTCCCCCATCTCGCTACAGCAACATCAATCGGGGGAGACCCTCGTAATATTCAACTCCATGCGCAAGAGGCAGCTCAAAAGCCTCAAACATGAACCACATCAAGGAGGGTGGTACATCTGTAATTCAACCAACATGTAACCCTGCTAGGGTCTAATCTGCGACTTGTCTATCGACTTGTCCATCTACTTGTCCGTTGTCAAGTCACTTGGGTCGAGGGGACTTAAGATCCTGCCCGTCTATAGCATACGTGAGCTCCGCGTGTTCACGGCACATGTTGCTGTGTGCTGCGCTGCACATGTACGTACTATGTATGATGTATGCACATACATAGACACCCAGATGTCCATGATTTGCATGACTTGGCAGTCTGCGAGTTTCACGCGCAACACACAAGGTCTGACACTCACCGCTTTTGCATTGTGATCTGACAACGCGGAGAACGAACAAAGAGGGGGGGTCGTTTGTTTGTTTGTTTTCTTTTCCACCCTTGTCTTGTATCTCGTTGCTGTTGCTGCTTTGTTTACATGTGCATTTCTCTTCCTCTCTCTCCTTCTCTCTCTCTCTCAGTCTCTTATGCTGTATCATGCATGCAGAGAACAGCAGATCATTCACACTGCACGCACTGGAAAAGTAAGCAATACATATGCACGCCTGAGCAATTATACTCGGGCGTTAGTGCTGTCGAGCAGCCGTCTTTGCAGATTTACATGTTTGAGATTGCCTGATAAGAGAAGCAAGTAAGGCTATCCTCGGCCATCCCTGATCTGATGCCTTGACCAACTTGAAGATTCAGTGCTGCCTTGCATCCTGTGTGTGGTATTTCAAGGAGATCAAGGAGATATATGTATCACATCATACTGCTCTGTAGAGCGTCTTTGCAGTTAGAAGACTAAATTGTCTGAGTGTGTTTGGCCTAGAACAGATGACGAGTCTCGACATTGACTTGATGCATTGACATTATAAAAATAGACGAGAATTGATCTTGGAAGTCGCAAGTTCCAGGCTCTGATGAAGATTTACTTAGGAGAATTATGAAGCATGGGCCCCCCTTTGTTGTGATAGCCTACTCTTACAGCTGCCAGCAGCTGGCGATACACAGCACTAGTGACAGCTGCCAAGAAAGACGCCAGCTGGCACTAGCACGTGAGCGGAGCCCGGCCTTGTGAAGCCATCGCGAAATTTCACAGCCAGCGGCATATCGGAACAAGAGCCGGCTGGCAGCCACAACACGACCGACCAACCGGGCCCATCCTGATTTCTTCTTTTCCCTGCAGCTACCGGGCCAATTGAACACCGGCAATCGACCGAGGACCACCTGACACCACCGTCCGCCTGATTCGCTGCGGAATTGAGGGGTACCACGTGCGTTTGCAATTTTGCACTTTCTCTGCCCATCAGTACACTGGGCGATATCCGACCGCCGAGTCCTGCCACGATTCTTCTTCCGGCCCGATCTAGCTCGATAGCCGTCCCGCTACACAGAGATACCCACCGACACTGATACAACCACAACCACACACCATGGACAAGGTTATTCGCCGGACGCATCTGGCCCAGCGCCATGCCATGCGTCGCAGAGCCAAGAAGGCGGTTGTCCACGAAGCCGCCGCCCGTGTCAACACCAGACGGCAAGTAATAGACGCCACGCGCGAGCTGCTCGACCAGCGCAAGCAGGCCGTGAAGCAGGCCCAGGATCTCTGGAAGAAGGGTCCGCTGGCGCCGAATCTGTCCGCCATAGGGTCGTACGGCATTATCAACCAGCCGTTCCGTCTGGACAACCGCGAGATCCCTGTGCGTGAGGACATTGTCAAGGAGCGCTGTGAGTGGGCCGGTGGCGTGCGCTTCCTGAACTTGGCGCTGGGCGATAGAGTGGTCGTCAGGGAGGGCCCCATGAAGGGCAAGATTGACACCATCATGGAGCTTTCCCCAGAGACGGGCTGCGTGCGTTTGCAAAACCTAAAGGTAAGTTTTGACGGGCTTGTGCTCTCTTTGCACTGGGGAGGGGATGTATTCTAACCGCCGCCCGTAGTACCGTTCCCGTGTGCCCGATTTCATCGAAAAGCTGTACCGCCACGAACCCGCCTTCAACGCCGAGATGGATAGCAACCCCGCCATTCCCATTTCCGCCGTGCGTCTGGTGTGCCCGGTCGTCACGCCTGGATCCAACGTCCCGCGCGATGTAATTGTGGAAAAGCTAATCACCCGCAACATCCGCCGCGATGACGTGACTGGTGTGACGGAGTGGGACCGCGTGATCCCCGGCCTCAACGTCATCATCCCGTGGCCCGAGAAGGAACGGCCCGATCACAAGACCAACGATTGCGACACGCCCCGCGAGGACGTCTTCGCCGAGACCTTTGTGCCCACGCTGCTGCGCCCGCCCATGCCCGCCCATCTCATCGACGAGCTGCGTGGCAAGTACTCGCCCTTCCGTACCCGCCACGACGAGTGGTACATTGCCAAGAAGAACGCCGCAGAGGCCGAGCGCAAGGCCGCGCTCTCCGAGGGCCCCAACAAGACCAAGACGGCCGAGTCTATGCTGTCGCCTGCCGAGGAGGCTAGCAGAGCCCGCAAGGACGAACGCAGAGCCCGCGGACAGCCCGAGCTGTCAGAGGAGATGCTGGCCAAGATCGGCGAGGTCATGGTCAAGAACCAGTCAGCCATGCGTGAGGCCGCGGGAGTCGAGAAGGTGGAGAGCGCGCTGGCTAGCAAATCATAGATTTGGCTGGCAGCCCTGGGCTGGAGCGAGTGTGAGAGAAGGCCACCTTTTTCTGTATATTAGCTGTGTACGACGTACCGTGAGTGAGGAACGAACTTTTCCAAGAAACAAAAAGCAAAAGAAGATGCGATGGCCGGATAGGTCTCAGTCGCACGTGTGCCAATAGTCATATTGTTTGTCATGGTGATGGGGTTGAATCTTGTCTGCTTAAATCATTCATGTCCTGTCTATCTATGCCTGCACTGATGCATGAAAATCACTTTTCTCCTTGGTGTCTATTCCGAATCCCGCCTCTTACATCAGCCCAGCAATGACAGGCGTTCCATGGCCTTGATAATAGGCGCCTCCTGTTTTTTCCTCGTGCTCTGCAGACTGTCCATCATGACCGAGTCAGGACCTGAGCGGACAAAGAACTCGCCCTCCATACCCTCTACTACCTCGGGCTTCTCCTGCTCAGGCTCCCCAAACACTGTTGCCACTGCTACCTTGCACGCCTCAGTCATCTCTACAAAGAGCTTCTCCACTGCCCTCGCGCGTTCCTGCATATTGCGTCTGACTAAGGCTGCCACCAAGCGCTCTGTTTCCGCGCGAGACCCATCCACACGCTCAATCAGGCGCCGCACGCTGTTGACGAGATATTCCTCCTCGTACACAGTTCCCTTGCGGCCACGGGCGCGCTTCTTCTCCTCGCGCCGACGGTTCTTGGATGTAGCCCGACTGACTCCTGTTCCCACCGAGCCAACAGTACCAGTGTATCGTGTGAATAGGCTGGCGCCGCCGGCGCTCATGCGGGAGCTGGCAGCTACCGAGATGTCGTCAGGGACATCGCCTCCGTGTCTCTCGCCCTCGTAAAAGGCAAGCGGGTCTTCGGTAGCGCGTGCCCGCAGCTCCATGACACGGGGGACCTGGGCGGACAGCTGCGACTTGCACTGCGCCAGGAACTCGGTTGTATTGCTCAGGGCTTCAACAATGCTCGAGTCAACGGCCGTAGATAAAAGGTCGCTGCGGTTTTTCAGCGTGACTGTGCGGATGACCGACGCGAAGTGGTAGCCCTTGCACAAGCAGCGCACTGCTTCTTCCAGGCTGTCCAGATAGTCGATATTGACTGTGGCAGCACCCTCGTAGTCCTTGGCTTCATATAGAGCTTCAGACAACGTAGTGGCCAGATCCTGCATCTCATTAGTGCTGAGAGCGGGGGTCTGGATCTGGGCATTGTAAAGGCACTCTTGCCAGCATGATGCTCCGGCGGCTCGGTAGCACTTGGTAGCTTCAGCGTGTTTGCTGAGTGACTCGTATGCAAGACCGGCCTCTTGGTTTTTGGAGTTGGCCTCGAGGTACTCGGCATACAGGAGCGTCAGGGCAGCATGCTTCTCAGCATCGTAGCGGAAGAGAGACAAGGCCAGCTTGTGCATAGAGTACTTGACGGTATAGTTGCAAAGCTCATCAAAGACGTCCAGATCCTTGAGATGGCCTAGGGCCTTTGCTCTGCGGCCCAAATGGTCGTCAATGGTGAACTTTCTCCTCACTTCGGGGAGCTCATGGAGGCTTTGGATGAATGGGGTGTATTCTCGAGGGTCCTTCTGTGACTGCTGGGCCACAAGAAGCGCCAGACGGAGGTTGTAGAGACCCAAGGCGTGGTCATATAGCATATTGACATCAACCAAGAAGCAAATGTGCTCAACGGCCTTTTCGGCCAGTTCTTCGTTCTCGTCCTGTAGCTGGGCCACCAGAAGTAGGCCATCATCTGTGGCAGGGGGAAGCTTACAGACGTGGGCGGTGATGATGTTCTGCAGATTGGCTTGCTTCTTGGCCTGGAGGGCCTGGAGTACAGCATTGCAAATGCCATTGACCTTACCACCTTGGCCGGGTTCCTGGGCCTGTTCATCAGACACTGTGGACTGACCCTTGGTGTTCCGATACATTGTTTGTGTCACATCCTCCTCCTTGAGAGATGACAGGAAGAGATCAATAGAGGTAGTAGTCTTGACTTGCTCAAGAAACAAGCCTACATTGTCGAGGAACTGCTTGGGTCGGTGGTCGAAGAGCAGGTTCATGTCTACACGGTGTGTCCTGCAATGCATGAAGGCCAGCCCGTATTCCTTCTTGTCAATAAGCTGGCGGATGCCTTCGACAACCATGGCTCGGGGATAAATGGTTTCCAGGTTTCCGCGTGGCATCTGCAGAATTAGGCACATCTGGGTGGGAATAGCAGTGACCAGCTTTCCACCACGCTCAATACTTCTGCATCGTTCGTCAACCTCGGGATCATCGGCCGGAGCCTCCATTGCCTCGGCAGTTTCAGCAACATGTACAAACTTGACCAAGTGGGTGTTGGTGGTGAACACAATGTGGTCAGGCGTGGTGAGAAATGAGGTGCAGTTCTTTGCGAGAATCTTCTTCCCGGCATATAGCACGCCATTTCTCGAAAGACCCACGCCTATTTCAGAACCGTTGACGGTGACGACGGCCCAGGCTGGCAAGTTGTTGGGGAGAGTTGCCATGGATGGAATGAGTGAGCTTAGATCAGGGTCGACTCGGAAGATGTCACCTGAACTTTCAGCACGAAGGAATCCGTTGATAGAGGGGGTGCCAAGGCTAATAGGAGAGCCTCCCTCCATCTCGATATCCTTGGTGATGGCCACATCTTTGGACAGGAGGTCGACAGTGACAAGATTGAGTGATGGCAAGTGGCCTGCGTTGGCCTCATTGAAGACAAAGTGACGCGGGCCAACTGGTGAGATATCGAGAATCGTTTGCCAGGACTGAGCAGAAAACTCAATCTTGGTGATTGGGAGGGCCGCAGCGAACTTTCCCTTCTTTGTCTTGATTGCATACAACTCGATGCGGGTACTGCTGACAACAGCCAAGACAGAATTGTTGGACGAGAAGGCAACATGTGAAACGGGAGACTCGGTCAATAGGGTCAACAGAGCCATCGGAGGAGGGATATTTGCCGAGGCAAAGGGCGTCAGGAGCACCGATTTACCATCAATAACGGCCACTGTGCCCAGGTCTTTGGGGGGTGTCAAAGGACCCCGGGCGATAGCAAAGGTATATTCAACGGCATAAACTGTTGATTTAGAAGCCACCGTCAACATGAGCGGCTTCTCTGAATGCCAAGAAATATGGCTGATGGGCGCAACACTGGAGAATACTTGCTTCAGGTACCAGTGATAGTTTCCTGTGGTCCAAAGTTGCAGTTCGCCATCGACATGGACGGCAAGGACCGTCGAGTCGCAGTTCCAGTGTAGCCTGACATTCTTGGCCGCGCAATCACGCAGCATAAAGTCGCCGTGACGCAGACCATTGCGCTCGAAAAAGACAATCTTGACATCTTCTCCAATACGCTGCACTCCAGCAATCAGGTTGCCAGAAGGGCGCCAGCTGAGGGCAGACTCGAGCCCATCCACTGGCTCACTGACGCCATCCAGCACACCGTCTCGGGTATACACTCTGATGGCCCGTCTGCTTCCTTCTACGACGGCATTGACGGCAACACAGGTGCCGTCCCCGTGCCACGTGATAGTTGCCGCTCCGTCTTCGTATGGACTGGGCTCGCCCTGGTCAACCTTGAGTGGAATCGTAGGATCTCGAAGGGCCTTTGCACCTCGGCCTTCGAACTGGGTCTCCTTCTTACCCCAGCCCACCGAAACATGCTTAGAAAGTGACAAGTCATCCGCAGTCATAGGAAGCTCAGCCAAGGGACTGAAGTCGCGACCCATAAAGCTGACGGTGTTTGTTTTAGACACCATGACAAGAACCTCTTCGTCGGGAGACCAGCAGGCTGCCGAGATGCCGACATCGAGGGAGCCAATGATTTCGACGGAAGCAGGGGCCCCAATAGAAGATTCACTGGGCTCTTGCACTGTGACAATGTCTCCGCCAGAGAAGACAATACAGGTGGTTGCAGTATCACTTAGGTGATGCAAGTCAACGATGGAGTCATGGCTCAGATCAGGCGTCGGGGGATGGGCTTCCCACGAGGTGATGAGCTCTCTTCTGTTTCCGTGCGACCAGTGTTAGCATATGAATGGGATAGTCGGCAAACTAGATTGATATTGACTTACATTTTGGTCTTGACATTCAGCCGTATCAAAGAGACAGTCGGACTAGTCTCGGAGGGTCCACTGGCGGATATCACATCAGACTGGGCTGGGTCCCAGCACAGCTTGGTGATATCCTCAGAAGCATAGTCCACGGTCGCATGGCGGATGAGCTTGAGGTTGTGCATTGCGAAGTAGTCCTTTCGCAGACGGCGGGCAGTGCTTCAACAGACAGCGGGCAGTCCTTCGGCAGAGGGCGGGGAACTGGGCTTCTTGCTGGAGCGGGTGGCACTTGGGCCAGACACAACGGGGACAAGCTGAGGACAGTGTTGTCGTTGTTCGTTCTCAGCCTTGGAAGGAGGGCACGTCGTAGGCAATTCGGCGTTGCTGTGATTGGCTTCGCTTCAACTTGTGTGATGGCTATAGTGATGACGATGACGATATGATTGATATCGGCCTTCGGTCGTTGGTTGTTCGAGGAAAAAAAGAAGTGGGGCATTGCCCCACCATGCTGGGTTGCTTAGAAAGTTTGTCGCACCTGAGATTAGCAAGGCAAAGATGAGCGAGTCTGAGATCTGAGATAAGCGTCACTATTAAGTTGTTGATCGGCTTCATCTTATGCATCGGTAATAGAGCCTCTTCAGGATGATCTCAGCAATATGCGTGCGTTGTTTTGCTTTACTTGGCCGTATCAACACATCCTAGGGTTGCGATAATTTATAGGGTTACACGGGGCAAGAAACGAAATCTAGACCCCTCCATTGTCAGGCCGCGTATGGCTTAGGGGCTTTTTGCTCTTGAAACTTTTCCGTTTGTACTTTTTTGCACCTTCCCTCGGCTTCTCCAACGTGGAATCTTCAAACTCCAATTCTCAACAGAAACGGGAGTCGAATAAGGGGTGAGGCTTGGAAGGAAGACATGTCGACGGCGGCAAGAGCAAATGTTCTGGGATCAGCTAGTGAGGAGGTACAAAGGTACAGTCACAAATGTTAAAACAACTTGGTCACTTTTTACCCATTGACATCACAGACATCACAGACAGGTGCCGCATGAATGAAATGCAGAAAATTTCTCGTACATGCCAAAGGGCTTGACCAGCTGCAAAAACCCCAGAGCCTGGAAGGTCCTAAGCGCGAAATCAGGATCCTTGGCCTATGAACGGCGTAACCCTAAAACGAACTGTCGGTATCTCTGCAGTAGGAACTTACACAATTTTGGACTTTTGTCCTCCTTCCCCCAACAAAGAGCCAACCAACAAAACACTCGCTCTTTCCCTGTCTGTCTCTCCAACATGTGTCGATATTTTGCCGGCCTCACCTGATGAGACAGACCTCCGAAGATATAACAGCCCCGGATCTCCCTGATTTTGCTCCCGCTGGCACTCTTTCTGACCTCATATTATTGACTTCCATTGTCTGATTGATCGAAGCATCATAGTCTGTTCATCCTTTGACCCGCACGCAGGAGCTGAATTGATTCATCGTCTAAATTCGGGCCATTTTTTGGCTCCTCCTTGAGCGACATTCAAAAGCCAGACGTCGTTTTCGTCTCCCTTACTTCAACTTTACTCGACCTTTTTTTTTTTCTTTTTTTCCGTCTGCGGTTTTTCTGGCTGTCTCTCTCTCTCTCTTTCTCTCTCTCTCTCTCACACTTCATCATGGACGAGGCATACAACAAACACGCTCGCAAGAATCGCTCATTGAACAATCTGAATTTCACTGGCATGGCTCCTATAACCTCCCGGATAGCCCCTCTGGAAGTGGTCCCTAAGATGGGCCCCAATGCCGAGGCTGAGGCCGAGACTGAGGCCGGGACTGAGGGCTTTCCCTTCCATCAGACCCCCTCGGGATCCACGGACAGCGGCAGAAACGACGTGCTCGGAAACAAGCAGCATGTCCACTTCTCGGCCCCGGTCTCGCCGTCGCATGGCATCCACAGCAACATCCTGTCGCCAATTACACCGAGACGTCCCGCCATTATGGCCAAGAGCAAATCCCACGCCAACTTTTCTACGCACAGCAGGCCCTCGTCGTCCAGCCAAAACCCACGCCTCAACTCGAAGCGTCCAGCGCCCCTGGAGCGCCAGGACACCGACTGGCTCCCGCGCGCAGGCGCCGTCATGGCCAATTCAGCCCGTGAATTCAAAGGCCAGTCATGGCTTGTATCTCGAGACTCGTCAACCAGCATTACCGGCTTGCGGAGTGGTGGCCACTTTTACGACGAAGAAAACACCCTGGGACATCAGCGGTCCCATGCCGAGAGTGAGCGCCTAGTCGAGCCTAGGACTCATGTAAAACGGGGCAGCTATCCGGCCTCAGCCATGGCGTCACCAAGCATTTCTCGACATGGCTCGCGCCACCACAGTCGCAATCAAAGTCGCGTGAGCTTTGCGGGCTTGTCAGCTGTCGAAGTGCCATCCGAGGCAGCGGTCAACAAGCCCAAGGAGCGGCTGCTGGCTGAGTCGATGATGGGGCCAGACTTTGTGGCGCTTGACGACCGATTAGAGGCAGAAGAGGTGTTTCGAGAAAGCCAGGGCGTGCAGCCAACGCCACAAGATGAAGAAGCGGCTGTGCGCAGGCTTATCCGAGAAGGCGTAACACAGTCCTCGTGGATCAACATGTTGATGGGCTGGAACTTGAACGCCGAGGATGAGACTGACCCAGAGGAGCGTGAAGAGGAGGATTTTAACGAGGACAGGCTGTTCAACCCCGATCGGCGAATGGTTTTCCAGAGACATTTCGAGGGCGTATCGAATGTTCCGGAAGAGCGCGTTGAGCCACCCAAACCCGACGAGGGTGGCTGGAGTGATGCGGCGTGGCTGTTGAGTGTGGTTTCCAAGGTCATTCTGTGAGGCTGTATTTTGGGCCCGACATCAGTCCTACCACGCCTGTTTTTCTTTTCTTTTTCAAGGCTTTACGTCGCTTGTGCATACTACATACATGTCGTGGGTGCATCCGATTCGAGGCCTTTGCTGATGCCTGACAAAGACTCGTGTTTTCAGACATTGGCTGGCACTGTATTGTCCCTCTGTCTGTACCCGCGCCTTGTCCCTGTTTGTTAGTATTGGCGGGCCGTGATTCGCCCCTTTCATAGACCAACAAGACACAGGAGTTGAAGCTAAAGCAGCAGAGAGGCATCGCGTACCGTGTATGGAGATACAAGCAGGCTCGACGAAAGCACCACAAAGAGACTTGC